>LR749731.1:931357-1119877 GCA_902729485.2 Mus minutoides
CTGATATAGCTGTCTCGTACAGAAGTGGATGCTCACAGTCATCTATAAGATGGAACACAGGGCCACACAATGGAGAAGCTAGAGATAGAACCCCAGGAGCTGAAGGGGTCTGCAACCCTAGAAGAGGAACAACAATATGAACTAACCAGAACCCCCAGAACTCGTGTCTCTAGCTCCATATGGAGCAGAAGATGGCCTAGTAGGCCATCATTGGGAGGAGAGGCCCCTTGGTATTGCAATCTTTATATGCCCCAATACAGGGGAACGCCAGGGCCAAGAAATGGGAGTGGATGGGCAGGGGAGCAGGGCGGGGGAAGGGGGGAGGGAACTTTCGGGATAGCAATTGAAATGTAAATTAAGAAAATATCTAATAAAAAAATTGAAAAAAAAAACCAAAATGATGATGATGATAACAATAATAAGCTATTATTATTATTGTTGTTGTTGTTATTATTTCTTGTACTTTACTGATTATTACCTTAAAACAGTTTTCTGAACCAACAAGCACAACACTCTAGACTTTAAGTACAAACGGACAAGATAAAATTACTTCTAAGGTCAGAAATATTTGAACCCAATATTGAAATACAGGCCAAAGACTGCTACCCAAAGCCAGGCACAATGGAGTACATTTAATCTTAGCACTCAGAGGCAGAGGCAGACTGATCTCTGAGTTCGAGGCCAGCCTGGTCTACAGAGAAAGTTCTCAGAACAGCCAGGTTGACACAGAGATACCTTGTCTGAAAAACAAACAAACAAAAGATTGCTACATAAATCATCTGTAATGTATATATGAAATTATCCATCTATATCCTATAATAATATTCATGCTGTCCTTTGGCTATAGCTCCATTTCCATTTTTACTTGACCTAAGAAGCTGTCAACATTCCAGATATCCGAATTAATGAGAAAACAGAAAAGTTATATGCTCACTTAGAACCTTAAACACAGCATGAAGTTTCTACTCAGCACAAATTAAGCTCTATCATCTGAAAACTGGAAGCCTTCATTTGAAGGGACTCTAAGAAAACCACTACAAGCTTTACATTCAAAATCTTCAAGCTAATACAAATTGGTACCAGCATAGTGGGTTATTCCTGTGACAACCTGATCATATTTTGGGGAGGACTGTGGAAGGACTTTGGAACTTTGGGCTAGAAGATCCATTTGGTCTTGAGAGCTCTGTGGGATGTTGTGTAGGAGCTTGGAAGATAATGTTGAGAACAGTGCAGAAGATGGAGGCCTGGCTTGTGAAATTTCAGAGGGAAGATTAAAGACTCTTATCAGGGCCATTACTATTTTGATTGTGAAGATTCTGTGGTTCTGGTTAGCTGGGGCTGAAGAATCAGCTGTGATTAACAAGATACCAGAACTACTAAGCAAAAACCTTTGCATTACTGGGACTATTGATGCCTGTTAGCTGGAGCTAAGAAATTAGCTGTGATTAAGAGACCAGCATCATTGAGGTGACATCTTCTGGGAAGTGTTTTCTGAGAGCACAGAGGCTGTGTTCCAGAGATAGCCAAGGTTGTACCTTGTACTGGTTTTGAAGGCATGAAGGAATCATGAAGAGGAGCTGAGGCCTGGCACTGTGAGAGGCCATCAAAGGCCGTTGGCAAAGGTACAGCCTCAGTTGCAATTGATGGCTCAGGACTGAAAGGGTCATGCAAAGGAGTTGACAGTTGGCACCATGAAGAGAGCCTATGAGAGGATATTAGTGAAGCCTAGTTACAGCAGAAGACAATAGTCTTTTGGAGATGCCAGTACCATGAGACGACCACCAAAAACAGCAGCAGCAGTAGAGTACAGGCAGCTGGAGCCTTGAAGACAAGGTGTGTGCTACGAAGGGCAGAGCTGGAGAAGTGACCCAAGCCCTCAGAGGAGCCTAGAAGATCGTGAGTTGGATCCCAAATATTGAATGGGTGGAGATTGATTTTTGCTTTGATTGTGACTGTGTCCTGATATTTTTCCCTCTTGAAGGAAGAAAATATTTTAGTGGAGCCCACAGTTAAGAGACTTTTATTTGTAAAAAGACTTTGAATTTTAAAAGAGAACAGGTGTTTTAAAGGGATTGAAATTTTAATATCTAAGAATTTGTAAAGACTGTGGGACTGTTCATCCACTACCACTGCCCTAATTTTTCAGAGATTCTGTGCAATGAATCAAAGAGAGAGAGGAGATAAAACAGATATAGGGAATTTCCCAACCCATTCTGCCTCCTCTGTGGGTCTGATGTAAGTCTTCAGTGATACTAATACACTTTGCATTACTATTAAGTGTGCATTTTAAAATCCAGCTGTCACATGTCAACAACAGCCTTGCTTTGGCTGCCATGTAACTTTATACATTTGTAAAACAGCCATGAACAGCTTAAGCTTACAAATGGACTTCTAAAGCCCTTGAACTTAACCACACTTTGACTTTGCAGAACAGCAATAATTTGGGCTTATTCACACATCGGTTCCAAGGCCAAGGTCTGCTCCTCCTCATGAAGTTTCTTTGATAGAGGTTGATGTTCCCCATAATCTGGTATTGTGCCCAGTGCCTGTGTTACTTCCAATCACTCTTGCTAGACTATAATCTACCCTGGACCACGCTCCCTAACAACATAACTGGATACAAAGCTCCATCAAATTCTGTTCCTGGACAGCGTGTCTTCACGGTTTCTAGATTTGTTCGAATGGACCTTATCTTCTATTCTCATAAAAACATAGTCCTATGTTTTGATCATATGACATCTCAGCACTGCATTTGTACCTACATACTATAGCATGTGTATTGTGTTATCCTGCATACTACAGCATGTATACATGTGTAATATCCCTTTTCCTCCTTAGCCCTGCAGACTCCTGAGGGTCAGCTCAGTTAGTCATAATACACCCCACACGGGGTAACTTAACCCACAGATCTGTGTTCCGCAGAGTTCTGGGTGCTGGCAGGCTATAGTCAAGGGGATGGCCAGTTTGGATTCTGGTGACCTGCTATAGCCTCAAATTGCTCTTCTTTCAGGTTTCAGGAGGAAGGCAAAGATAGGTAAGCATGCACTGTCTGGTGTCTCACATTCGTTTGTTCTCTTATTTTGTAGGCAGGGCCTTACCGTGCAACCTGGAATGGCCCTGAACTTGGGATTCTTCTACCTCAGTTCCTGAGGACTAGGATTATAAGCCTGCACTATCCTACACAGCTCTGATGGCTCTTCATAGAAGAACATAATTTCTAGGGCTCTTTTGATACATTTTAACCTAAACTACTTTCTCAAAACCTCACCTCCAAATATAGCCACCCTAGAGGTTTGGGTTTCAGCGTAAGAATTCTGACCAGATACAAACATTCACTCTATTACAAAACCCTGTCTGTCTCACATGTCACAGTGCTCCATGACTTAGCACCTCTTCACCTTGGTTCCTTCATGTTTCCAAAGCATTTTGTGGCCTAGACATTGCTGTGGGTTTTGACTGCCTATGTATGCTGAAAAAGAAAATGCTCGATAAGCGTGTTCCACGTGCTCCAGTCTTTTGGCTTGTACTATTCAAACCTATACCTCTTACTAATGTCCTCACATATCTGACTCCATCATTTTGACGGTGCACTCCTCCACTTTCCCTTGTAATTCTGTCAGTGTTCACTTCACACATCTGCAAACACTTCAGATGCACAAAGATTAGGGACTGACTGCCAAGTCGTCCTGAAGAGGAAACTTCCTTTGACCATGAAGTGAGGTCACTCTTATCACTAATTATAATAACTAAAGATTATTTGATGTGAATTTTGTGACATTAATCATCTAACTTGCTTACCAGGTTTTTGCTATATCCTTCTATATTTCTTTACTTTTAACCTTTCATTGTAATTATATTTTAGATATGCCACCCATAATATAATAGAATCACAGAAATATTCCCAGTTCTGTAACTCTGAGGATTTCCCAGGTTACACATGACGAGCTAAATCTGCTCACATCTACATTGGAATTCAGGCCTATCATTTTATCCTGTAATATCCATTTACCAAAATCTGCTACCTCTTCCCCCTTTCTACCTTTCACTAAAATCACTGTTTCTGAATGACGCATCAGGAGAGTGATGCTGTAAATGACATGGGTAGGATGCTGTATTTTCAGGAGAGAATCTGGAAACTGTAATAAAATCACCTAAGGGCTGGGGACCTGTCTCAGTGACAGAGGGCCTGGTTACTATTCAAAGACTGTGGGTTCAAGTTCTAGCACCACAAAATGAAACAAATCTAAAAACTAACCAAAAATAAATCTGCTTAAAAAAAAAAAAAAAAAAAAAAAGCCGGGCATGGTGGTGCATGCCTTTAATCCTAGCACTCAGGAGGCAGGGGCAGGCAGATTTCTGAGTTCCAGGCCAGCCTGGTCTACAAAGTGAGTTCCAGGACAGCCATGGCTATACAGAGAAACCCTGTCTCGAAGAAAAAAAAAAAAAAAACTAATTTATTACATCTACTTATTTGTGTGTTGTGTATGTGTGTGCATGCAGAGGTCAGAGGGCAACTTTCAGAGTCAGCTTTCTCCTTTCTACCATGTGACCCTAGGGATGGAACTCAGGGCATTAGACTTAGAGGCTAGCACATTCCTGGCTAAGCCATGTCAACAGCCCAACTCTGATTTTTATACTCAACAGGTGGTGGCTATCCTACCCATGACTGGCAGTTTAGCAGGAAACTGTTTTCTATAATACTTTAAACTTACAACTCCTCTGATTTCATACAAAACCTTTGAATACTTACATCCTCTTCTCCTTCATCGTCTAATTCGTCGTCATCATCATCTTCTCCTTCTTCACACAGAGGTGGAGGTAAAGGGCCAAGGATGCCTTCGTCCACAGTATTAACAGGTTCTCCTACCATTTTAGGGGGTAAAGGAGGGCCGATTAGCTCATCATCAGATGAATCAGAACTGTCGTCACTGTCACTGTCACTGCCACTGCTGCTTGTGTCCCTGGAAACACAGAAACAGTCACTCTTTCTTCTGCTGCTGCAGACCCTTCACGCCTCGAGGCATCTCTCCACACAGCACCAAGTCCTCCGGAAACCCCACCTCTCCTATAATGAATGAGATTTCCAAATACATTTACATTTGCAGTTCAAGCACTGCGTGAATAAATGCATCGTTTAAATCTTACTTTGTCTTGGCTGGCATGCTGGTTCACACACCTTTAATCCCAGCACTCAGACTGAAGAGAAAAGAGTTTTTTTATTTAATGCAAAATTATCTGGCCACTGAAAACATTAAACTAAAACATTGATCCTTAGCAGCTATGCTAAGTTAACTATGTTAGCTAGTTCAAAAATATATATTAATGACCAGGAATAGTGGTATACATTTGCAATCCTAAGATTCCCAGAGATAAAGACAGGTTTGTTGTGAATTCCAGGACATTAATGGTTACAAAGCAAGCCTGTGCCTCAAAAATAAGTAAATAAAAGTGAATAAATAAAAATTATCTAATATATGTGAGTATGTCTCTATGTATGTGTCTTTCTCAATGAGACAGTCAGGAGTGCAGAAGAATGATCAGAAATGAATTCACATTATAAGTAGCAATTTACCATTATGTGCATAGCTAGGCATAATGGCACATGCCTATAATAGTACTCAGAAAGAAGAAGCAGAAAGAAGTTCCTGGCCAACATGTCTCAAAAACGTACAGCATACACAAAATATATAGTATACACAAGCTCTTATTGGTTGCTAGAGTATCCTCCCCTAAACCTGTGCACTAAAAGCTATCACCAACTCTGTCACAGTGACATTTACTGTCAATCCCAGCTAGCTACTTCAGAGACTAGAAAGAGATGCTTCACCTCAAAACCACTAAGGGTCTCCCCCAAAGTGAAGGAAATGAGGGAGGACGGGAGGAGGGGCTTGTAGAGGGAAACTGAGAAGGGGGGGGGTCACATTTGAAATGTAAATAAATAAAAATAAATTAAAAATGAAAAAGAAATTTAAAACAAGAAAGTCAATGATCACAATCAGGAACCCTAGCGTATCCCTAGTACAGTGCGGGCGCCTGCCTTCCTATACAAGGTAGCCATCAAGATGAGCCAAACATAAACTTAAAATGGCTTCTAGTTCAACAAAACATGTGGGACAAGTGTTTCTAATCACTTTCTCCTAAAACACCGTATTACAAGATCTCCGGTTCCAGAGCTGACTCTCAGCATTTTCATGTCCTAGGCGTACACAACTGTCTAAAGTGGAGAAACAGTGCATCTTTCCCTTTTGACGACACTGTATTATGACCACATAGAGAATGGGCGTGAGAAGCCTTGCTGGAAGCCCAGGCACCTGCGTGATGGCTGTGAGCGCTCTCTGGCTACACTTGAGCTTGACGGTGCCGGTTCCATATCTTCAATTTGTTTCCTTAATTCTTTTTCTCTGTTCATTTCTTCCTCTTTTTCTCTGGCTTCTGAAAATTAAAAGTAAACACAACTTCCATCAGTCAGATTTATCAATATTAGGCTGAAAATTAAGTTACAAAGACAGTGTGCCTAGAGAGTCTGTCCGAAACCCACAGAGCTGGGTCTCATCCGAACAGAGCAAGAACCAGGAGAGGTGGTGCGCATCTGGAATGGAATCCCCTGGGAAGCAGAGGCAGGGCCGCAGGTTGCTCAGCAGCAAAGGATGGTGTGCCGGCACACACGCCTTTAAGCTAGGGAAAAAGAGGCAGGTGGGTGTCTGTATGGTGGAGGCAAGCCTGGTCGAGAGAGGCCCAGAGAGTGAGACCTCTTATAAAGGACCCATATTTGGTTCCCAAAAGTTAAGCAGGCAACACACAACAGCCTTTAAGACCAGCTCCAGGGGCGTCTGATACATCTAGCCTATAAGCAATCTACACTCACATGCACCTACCACACTCACACAATTAAAAACTGTTAGTAACAGCAAAAACTAAACAGCCTGTGGCACACGCACCATGAGAAAAGCTGAGTACAGTGATAATATGACCCAGAAATCTGACTTCTAGGCATATACAGGAGAAACTGAAGAGAGTCCAGGAGTATTTTGTTGCTGTTTGGGTTTGTTTTTTGAGACATGATTTCTCTGTACAGTCCCAGCTGTCCTGGAACTAGTTCTGTAAACCAAGCTGACCTCAAACTCCATCTGTCTCTGCCTCCCAGGGCCTAGAATTAAAGGCATGTCCAACCACCACTGCCTTACTAGTTTTAGTTTTTTGGGAATTAGGATCTGACTACGTAGCCTTGGCCAGCCTGAAGCTTGCTGTGTAGACAGATCGCCAGCATGTGTCCCTGCTCTCCCTCTTGTGTGGTAGCACCACCGCCATGCACCATCCTGCTTGGCTTTGAAAACAGCTTTTCAGAGGCAGTTTTTCACCCCAAATCATAGCGTTATTGCAAACATCTAAAATGGTGCAGCAAATTGCCCATCAACAGATGAATGGGTGAGTAAAATGTGGTATACGTCATACAATGGAGTATTATAATTCAGTCTTTGGAAAAAAAGGGTATTCTGCAATGGACAAATCCCATGAAGTCTATTCTAAGTGGAATAAGCCAGTAACAAAAAAAGATAAATACTGAATACATTAACGCAATAGCATAGAATATATAAAATAACCTAGAACAGTCAAAAATCAAACAGAAAGTAGAAAAGAGCTAGAGGAAAATAAAGTTTTCGTTTCATAGGGTAAAGAGAGTTAAGCAAATGGGGGCCAGGGGCTGGAGAGATGGCTCAGTGGTTAAGAGCACTCCTGCTCTTGCAGAGGTCCTGGGTTCAAATCCCAGCAGCCACATGGTGGCTCTCAACCATCTATACTGGGATCTGATGCCCTCTTTTCTGGAATACAGGTATGCATGCAGATAGAACACTCAAACAAATAAGTCTTTTAAAAAAAAATGGGGCACAGTGAGATGGCTCAGCAGGTAAAGATGTTTATTATTATTACCAAGTCTGACCACCACAGTTCAATCCCCAAAACCCAACTCCTTCAAGTTGTCCTCTGACCTTGTGCAGTGGCCTGAACCACTGCCCACCTACACACCCAATCAATCAATCAATCAATCAATCAATCAATGCAATTCAAAAAGTTTTAATGGAGCTGGTTGGTGTTGGTGCTGAACATCTTTAATCCCAGCAATAGGGAGGCAGAGACTGACAGACCTCTGTGAGATCAAGGCCACAATGCTCTACAGAGTGAGTTCCAGGACACCCAGTGCTTCACAGAGAAATGCTGTCATGACAAGAAAATGTTCTCATAGTTAAGGACCTGCTCTGCATTTAGCTCCTCAGAACCCATGCTTTTAAATCTGAGCTCAGGTGGGCTCATCCACAATCTCAGCGCTGCAGAAGTGGAAACAAGTTGATCCCTCCAGCTTGCTGACCAGCCAGCCTGCCTGATTCAGCCAGATCCAACTCAGACCTTCACAAAGGAGAGCCAGATGTGGTAGTGCACACCTTTTACCCCAACACTTAGGAGGCAGGGATAGTGAAGCTCTGTAAATTCAAGGTTCCCCTGGTATACAGTGTGAACCAATACAGTCAAAACTAAAGAGACCACGTGTCAAAATAATAAAATGATGATGATGATGATATGAGGTTTAATGCAGGAGGAATCCTACTTTACCTTCTGACTTTCATGAGCATACACAAACACACACAAACAACAATTTCTTTAAATGGTTGATCTGGCCAGGTATGGTAGATAATGTACACCTGTAATCCCAATACTCAGGAGGCAGAAGTGGGGCTACAAGTTCAAGGTCAGCCTTAGCTACAAAGCAAGATCTAGTACGAAATTAAGAAAAAATATTGAGGCTGAGCAGTGGTGGCGCACGACTTTAATCCCAGCACTCGGAAGGCAGAGGCAGGCGGATTTCTGAGTTTGAGGACAGCCTGGTCTACAGAGTGATTTCCAGGACAGCCAAGGCTATACAGAGAAACCCTGTCTCAAAAAGAAAAAAAAAATGCTGAAGATAGTAAATTTTATATTGTATTTTATCACAACTTTAAACACTGGAAAAGAAATTATTACCCTAAATAACCAACAATGAGAAAAGAATTAAACAAAATTATTACATAAAGCATCTCAATATAGTATCAAATATAGGCAATAAAGGTAGTGATGAGCATTTATACTATAGTCAGGAGAGGAAGTGATGGAGACTGTTAGATTGAATCTCTGCTCAGCAAACCCATACTGCTGAAGCAATGTGACAGCAGCATTACACATGACTGTGAAGAGAATAGTGATGGAGAACACAGATCCATTGAGCAAACACTATGGGAAACAGAAATGCACAAACCAAAGGATGGGAAACCCCCTCCGAGGAAGAGGGCTGGGTAACTCCCCTCTCGGTGTCTCGGGCTGGGAGCAGCACTCATTCATTGGTCTGGATTCCCTACCCTGGACCTTTTACCAGAATGCCAAAATCATGACAGGTTTTTCAACTACACTGAGTTTCTAGAGGTTAGCTGGTTTGCTTTTAGACATAAAAAACTTATCCAAAAGAATTTTTCCTCTGCTAATCTCACTTAGCAACTGGGAAGGGGACATGAAATGCAAGGGATTACATAAATACTTTGGCTTTCTTTTGCTACCATCCCCAAAAAGAAAAAAAACCTTTAAGTGAGTTGTTGCCTATGCTTAGACTCCCAGTGCTCGAGAGACAGAATCAGGAGGATTGACACCAGCTCAAGGCCAGCCTGTGTGACAAAGTGAGATGTCTGACTTTATTTGTTTTTGTTTTTTGTTTTTTTTTTTGTTTTTCGAGACAGGGTTTCTCTGTGTAGCCCTGGCTGTCCTGGAACTCACTCTGTAGACCAGGCTGGCCTCGAACTCAGAAATCCGCCTGCCTCTGAGATGTCTGACTTTAAAAACAGACTTTTCTAGGGCTGGAGAGATGGCTCAGTGGCTAAATGCACTGACTGTTTCTCCAGAGGTTCCAAGTTCAATTCCCAGCAGCCACATGCTAGCTCACAACCATCTATACTGGGATCTGGTGCCCTCTTCTGGTGTATCTGAAGAGAGCCAACACTGTATTCATATATGTAAAACAAATAAATTAATCTTTAAAAAATAAAATAAAAATTTTAAAGTCAAAATTTCAATTAAATCTATACACCTGCAGCTAAACAGTGACAAAGAGCTTTGTAACAAGAAGATTTTATTCTTTGCAGTTTTTGTTGCTGGGCCATAGAAGACAAGGAATAAGGAGATAAATGGCAAGTATTTAAAGAAAATACTTTATGTTAAATGTTTCATATTAAAGACAGAAAATAACTCTTCAGAAAGAGGCCATGTCAATGCTTGCTCTTCACTGAACCAATCAGGACAGTAGAGCAAGGCAGAAATTATTAGCTGCCTATGCCACTGCTATTTCCCCTTTACCCTTGCTAAGAAACTCATTCTTTCTTCTGTATGTAGGAGGCAACATCGAGCTTCTGGTCATGCTGGGCCCCTCGCTGCCCAGGGAAGGTGGAGCTGGACTCCAAATTTAAAATATGCTGCTCTTTCAATGACCATTTTTGGAAGTACCAAGCTATTTAATAGGCCCTTATATGAGGTATACATTTTTCACTCTTAAACAGAGGTATTCAAAGCAGTTGCCCTACCTTGGATATCAGTCTGCTTCTCTGTATTTGACAATTAAAACTTGTGTCAATGTGGGATCATGAAGAAAGTCATCTCAGGACAAACCAACACCCTAAAGCTCGCAAAGCAGGAAAAGGGGGTACCGTCATGGCCCTCACACCACGACTCATGGGGGGGGGGGGCGTCATGGCCCTCACACCATGACTCACAGGGCCGTTCATGTCCTAAAAGACACTAAACTGTTCTTACACGAATCAATCTTAACTGGGTCTTCTGTCTCTACAAGGAACCAAATGCTTGTTGCCATCAGCCTTAACATAAGCTAACAGGTAGATGGAGGCTACCAAGTGCAAGGAGCCTTTAAATTTGTTCTGTAAATTAATCTGTGTGACAATCTATGAAGCAAATACTACTATCCTACTTGACAGCTGAAAACCTCAAGGCATAAGCAAATTAAGTTGCCCACTTAATAAAAACATTAGTTGCCTCAGCAACAAACTGGAGTATAGGCCCACTACTGCATCCTTCCTTGATGTGACTGGACTTTCTGTTTCTTCAGGATTCACCGACAAGCATCTCTGCCTTATACAATAGCTAGCACACCTCTCTTCAAAGGCCTATCAAGTGTGACCTCACTACCGGCTTGTTCAGCAGACCCACCCACTATCAGAATTTCACAACAGCGAATTGGTCCTCCAAATTACACATCTCATTCTAGGAAACAGTGGACTCCTTTCTCAACTTTTGCCAGGTCTGGTGCTGCATGCCTGTAATCCCAATGCTCAGGAGGCAGGATCTCTGTCCAAGTCCAGCCTCATCTACTACGTGAGTTCTAGGACAGTCAGCATTTTACAGAGTGAGAACCCCTTTTCCAGAAACAACAACAAAACAATTAACTTTTTTTTTACTACCAAACTTCAACATTTCAGTTGAGGGATGTTTTGTGCCAATCTATTGCTTCATTAAAGGAAAAAATGGGGGTTCAAGAAAGAAATTGCATAGGAAAAATATTAGTGTTTTCATTATGGGCTGAGGAGAAACGAAAGGTGAAGAGATTTCCTGAATGTAGGTGCCTGGGCATTTTTACCCAGTACAAAAACAAGTACAGCAATAACCCTAAATATGCCTTCTCTTTACAAAAGCAAACCCATTTCCCACACGTTTTTTTTTTTTCTTCCAAGGATCTCAATGAGGATTTTGGATAAGCATTTCTCTAAAAACACACCATATTGTATGCATGTTACCCCAGTGCTCACAGGCCAGAGTAGGGTTACTTTACTCCTGAGGCCAGCTTCAGCTACATACACACCGAGTTCCAGGTTAGACTGGGCTAGAGAGACCTTGTCTCAAAATAAAAACTAAAACAAAAGTCAGGAAAACAAGATTACTAAATATATAAATCTGAGTATTTTCTAATGTGATCTACCCATAGGAATTAAAAGTGAAAGTGTCTCACTTGTTTGTTTATACCAATTCACTGACCTACCATGTCATGAAAATTTATACTTAACATTGATCTACTTAATAATAAAATACTAAGAAAACAAAACTGGATGTGGGCACTTAAACTATATATATATTTTTTGTTTTGTTTTGTTTTTTAAGACAGGGTTTCTCTGTCTTAAAAGAGTTCCTGGCTGTCCTGGAACTCACTTTGTAGACCAGGCTGGCCTTGAACTCAGAAATTCGACTGCCTCTGCCTCCCAAGTGCTGGGATTAAAGACGTGTGCCACCACCGCCAGGCACACTTAAACTATATTAATCATATTAAATATTGATACTGTAGCTACTATGAATCAAGCAAAACACCCTAATTATAAAAGCAAACAAAGAGGTTTAGCTTCAAAACAGAAAATATTAAACTTACAGTGTTCTCTAAAATACTTTGGAACAAAGGTGTGAGGTAACTCCAAGAAAAGTTAATCTACAATCCAGGTCAGTAGAAGATAGAAGACTTAACTAGAGAAAAGGGAGTTTGAGGTTTCAAAAAAAAAAAAAACCTAGAAGTCTAATTTCTAAATTCTTCTTTAGTATTTTCTCTTCTCAGATATTAAATCACCCATTGGAATCATACTCAAAGCCAGGCATGGTAACACACATGTACAATCACGGGATTGGAGAAGGCAGAAAAATCAGGAATTCAAGGTCATCCTCAGTCACACAAGCTTGACCCCTAAGTATGTTAGAGTAAGCAAGGAAAGATTTCACTATCAGCAATAAGAACCATGATGTAACTCATCCACTTCTAAAGAAGTCAGGGCCAGCAAGCTAACAGGTTATAAAAGCACCTTCTGCCAAGCCTGCTGACCCAAGTTCAATCCCCATGACCCACGTGATGGAAGGAGAAAGGACTCCTGAAAAAATCACCCTGACCTCCACCCTCTTCACACACACACACACACACACACACACACACACACACACACAAATATTTTTTTAAAGTCAGTGAAATTGTGTATCAACTTTAATTTTATAATCTGAATATAATTTAATGCTCCAGGCTGGGAGAACACAAAAATAATCTCTTACAACTCTTTTTTTTTTTAAGATTTATTTATTTTATCTATGTGTGTACACTGTTGCTCTCTTCAGACACACCAGAAGAGGGCATTGGATCCCATTATAGATGGTTGTGAGCCACCCTGTGGTTGCTGGGAATTGAACTCGGGGGACCTCTGGAAGAGCAGCCAGTGTTCTTAACCCCTGAGCCATCTCTCTAGCCCTTTTTTCAACTAAATGTTCAATAGAGGTTCACATGTTGAGATCAGTAGAAGCCGCAGTTGAAATGAACAAAGAATGTGATACTAGGCCAAGAAAGTTCCACACAATGAATTTACCCTCAAACATTTTTAAATGTACAAATCTAATAATTCCTCAAAACCCCTCTTAAATGGTATGTATACATGCTTTAGGAAAAAAAAATATCCCACAGATATTTTAAAAGATATGTAAACAGTACTTTACAAGGTTAAGGTGCCCAATATTTTAACCTACCCAAAAATTTGCTGAGGTAAATGATATTATATCTACATGACAGGGATGAAAAATTATTGATTTCCTCCTGTCCAGTTTTCCTTCTATGGTAGAATGTGGAGCTGCTTTTTAAACCTTGGCTCTCCAACCTAGAATGCCAAGCTCTAATAGGTTAGGCCATTTAAAATCATCTCCACATAAGGATTTATTTTTAAAGCAGTATTTGGGTTACATAGACCCAACTTTCACCCCTTGCACGACAAAAATAAACTGTGCATTACTGATATAGCTCTGTAATCCCAGCACATGAATGCAGGCACAGTAGGGTCATGGCTATACACAGTTTCGAGGCCAGCCTGAGCTACATGAAACTTTGCATCAAAAACAAGTAAGCATTCCTATTTAATAGATGGTTGATCGATAGATCCACAGATTATAGTGCTAAATTCAATTAAAACTCAAATGTGTATTGAGAACCTATGTTGCCATAAGCAACATATTTAAACTAAAAAAAAGAAAACCGGGGCTGGTGAGATGGCTCAGCGGGTAAGAGCACCCGACTGCTCTTCCGAAGGTGATAAGTTCAAATCCCAGCATCCACATGGTGGCTCACAACCATCCGTAACAAGATCTGGCGCCCTCTTCTGGAGTGTCTGAAGACAGCTACAGTGTACTTACATAAATAAAATAAAATAAATCTTAAAAAAAAAAAAGAAAAAAGAAAACCAACTCACTGTCCAAAGCAATTTGAATGAGATGCTTACACCACCAGATGCCTCTCTAAACACTCACTAAAATCTTTGTTTATTTCCAAATACACTCAAGATAGCATGTTTTGTTTAATTTCACTGTTATAGCTGACCTTTTCAGATGAACGGGAATACAGTGTTACAAGTCTTCAGTCCCAATGCTCCTAAGATCCTTATGATTTCCTGAGTGACAGGAACTCTCCTTTATTATTCACTAGGAATTGTTTTGGTCAACCAACATTTACATCA
Organism: Mus minutoides; assembly: GCA_902729485.2. Taxonomy (NCBI): domain Eukaryota; kingdom Metazoa; phylum Chordata; class Mammalia; order Rodentia; family Muridae; genus Mus; species Mus minutoides. The sequence continues at coordinate 945,904 of LR749731.1, forward strand.
CTGGAGTTAGGGAGGGTCCCTACTACTGTGGGAAAGTGGAATAGATTCATTGTATAAAAACTTCTAGGAAGTATTAGCTTTGATGAATCTAAATGTGCTGAACATTCAGGGTGGGTTTAAACCAATAAGGTACACATCGAACCCACTGAATCACTTCCTGTGGCTGCTCACCTGTGCTCTCTAGACTCCCACGAACCAGTCAGCCTAATTGCTTCCCAGGGGATCAAAGACATGGGCACACTCTAGGATCTGTGGTTAGCAAGTGTAGTTAAGGAATCCTACGGCATCTTTAGATAGATGACATCCAAACTGAACTAAATTACTGGACCTTCAGTTGATGTCAACAGATCACCTACTTAATGGTGAGAAACTCTCACACATCCTGGTATTACAAGTACAGAGTAGGGAAAACAGGTTCACTTATCTTTTTAGAAGATACTGTTCTTTTTCTGCCCCCAGCCCCCTCCCCCAGGCCCTGTGCATATGAAGGTGAGACATCCCTTCTGCCATCAGTCCTTGCCCTCTACATTGTTACCGCGTATTTTCCTTTTGCCACTGAGCACCTCAGTCTAGCTGGCCCATGAGTTCCAGGGACTCTCCTGACTTCATCTCCCATCTTGCTCTAAAAGCACTGCAATTAGATGCATGCTACCGCATCTCGCTGTACATGTGGACAGATATATACATACTACCAGACATGGTGCTACAGCCCCATGATCTCAAATTTGGGAGGCTAAAGTATGATTGAGAGTTTGAGGCCTGCCTAACAAGACTTCCAACTGTCTTTAAAAACATGAGCAAGGATGTACATCACTGGTCGAGTCTTACCTAACTGCTTACCTAACCATATGCAAGGAACTGGATTCAATAAACGGTTAGGGTAGGAGTAATGGAAGAGGGGTAAGATACAGACTAAGATATTTATTAATGAGATATCATGGCTAAGATTTGCTTCAAAATAATCAGAGAGAAAAGCAAATAAAAATGTTTATTATTATAGCAACAACAAAACAATAATTAATCATGAATAATAGTAGTTTATATAAATAGGAATACTTATAGGTTTAGAATTTCTCATAATGAATTTTAAAAAAGCAGTAGTAGCCAGACAGTGTTACATGCCTTTAATCCCACCACTTGGGAGGTAGAAACAGATGGATCTCTTTGAGTCAGAAGCCAGTCCAAACTACATACCAAGATTCAGGCTACCTTGTCTTAAAAAAAAAGGGGGGGGGGGCAACCTTAATGGCACATGTCTTTCATCCTAGCATTCAGGAAATAGAGGCTGAGGATTTCTCTAAGTCTAAGGCCAGCCCAGTCTGTATGATAAGTTTTATTGAGATCCTTTCTTAGAAAGACCATATGAATATATACACATAGACATCTTTATATCTCACCAAAAAGGCTTACTTCCAATGATATTAGCTTCAAGTTCACTAACCATATAGTATATGTTATTGCTAAATAATGCACCATTTTAACTTTTGAACATTTTATTTATTATTGTTACATGTATGAGTACTTTTGCCTGCATGGATATCTGGGCATCATGTGTGTGCAGTGTCCAAGGAGGCCGGAAGAGGGTGTCATATCCCCAGACACTGGAGGTCAAGGAGTTGTGAGCCATCAGGTGAATGCTGGCAACTCCACCCAGGTGCTCTGGAAGAATATCTAGTCCTCTTAATTGCTGAACCACCTTCCAGGCCCACAGTTCAGCATTTTAAAACCAAAACTAACTGCTGGGCACAGTAGTGCACTCCTAAATACTGAACTCAGGGAGCTGAGACAGAAGGATAACTTGTTCCATGAGTTCAAGCCTACCCAGGGTAATATCGTAAGATCCCATATCTCTTCTTTGTCACTAAAACTGAATTTGTGTCAGATCTAGGTATTGGTGTGGTGGTTCATTCCTCTAATCTGAGCATTCAGGAAGCTGAAGGAGATACCCTGCCAGAAGTCAAAGCCATCCTGGTCTACACAGAGAGTCAGCCAGGATTACAGTGTGAACCTGTCTCAACTGCAAACAAAAACAAAAATAAACAAACATGACAAGTACTATCACAGCACTGATTTAAATCCAGTTGTTCCCAGCCTGCAGACCTTCCTCTAGTGTAAGAGAGATCTGAGTTAGAGCCAAAGAAAGCACACTGGCAGTGTTCTCTGGAGACCCTAAGGTGGTTCCTAGAACTGCCAACCATCTGGAAAGTCATCTGGAAATAAGGCTTCATTAAGTATCTCCTACAGCTCATTAAAGCAGGGATTCAACAGCAGCAGCCACATCAGTGTGTGTCACAATGTTCTATACTGTCTGGGTCAACAAGCAATGGTGACAGCCACCTCTGGCCCAGCCTTCCAAAACTGGTTCCGCTGTAAGCAGGAAAGAAAAAAAAATGAAATCAAAGTCAGACAGAGGCGGGAGGAGAGATATTAAAGAAACTGCTACTCTGCTTTGCTTCCTATAAGTTATAACAGTGGGTCCTTGTTTGCTCATAAAATACACTTTTGTGGGTTACATTTCATGGGCATGGGTGTTTTGCCTCATCTCTCTCTATGCATCACATGTGCCTACTGTCCACAGAGAACCAAAGACAGTACCAGGTCCTCTGGGCACCCGCATGAATACTACGGATCAAACCCGGTGCTCTTAACCACTGATTCATCTCTCCAGCCCCCACAGGCCACACTTTTACAAGAGTCCGGTATATAGACCTTCTCTATCCAAGTAAAATACAAGTTTTGTCATGTTTAAAAAGGAAAATAGATACTTTAAATTCTTTTTCAGAAGGAACCAGGAATTACAATTCTCTTAGCATTCTGATTTATATTAAATGGGTGTTTGCAAATAGAAACAAAATTTTTGGAGGTTTTCTCCTGCTTTATCACTGTATAATGTTTATACAGCACTGAAGCCAAAAGAGGGAAAATACATGTGCTGCTTACCCAGTGTTTTCCGGCTTCTTTCCACCGCTGTCCTTCGAGTTTGCTCAAACATGGCCTCCAAGTCAAACGTGCGAGCTTTCTTCCCTAGGAGCAGAGCAAACACCACTGTGACCACCTTGCAATGAGCTGGCCAGAAGCTGTACGTGCTCCAGCTTTACTGATGGACTAATCACCACTCAATGTGTCTACTTGATGGCAGGTTTCCAAGACAGAGATAAAATAGTAAGGGGTAAATATACAAACTCACTATTACCTACAATGCTTGGACCAGAAGTGTTTCAAGTATCAAGAGATGGTGCTGTTGTTTTATTTTGGAATATTTATACACAGCTTAGCATCCCTAATTCAAAACAGAAAATATAAAACTTTTTTTTCTTCTAGTCTTACTTCCGACCACAGGTTAGCCTTGAACTCATAATCCTGCTGCCTCAGCCTCCCAAGATCTGAGATTATTACAGGTATCCACCAAAACAGAGCCAAAATCCAAAACTTCTGAGCACTAATGTAATGTTCCAAACATACAGATTTCAGATTCTTAAAAGTAGGATTGTGGCCGGACAGTGGTGGCACACACCTTTGATCCCAGCACTTGGGAGGCAGAGGCAGGCAGATTTCTGAACTCAAGGCCAGCCTGGTCTACAAAGTGAGTTACAGGACAGCCAGGGCTACACAGAGAAACCCTGTCTCAAAAAACCTAAAAAAAAAAAAAAAAAAAAANCCTGGGGTTAGCAGAGTGCCCTCTAGTGTCAGAGCCTGGGGTTAGCAGAGTGCCCTCTAGTGTCAGAGCCTAGGGTTTGAACCACAGCACTGAGCACATGTTCCAGATCACCCATGTCTATGCAACAAGTTCAAGGTGAGCCTGGGATAAATAAGACCCTCACTCAAGAAGATGTATGTAAAAATTAATAAAATATTACAGAAAGATTATCCTAGTTATTTAGCCCATTCTAATCAAAGAAGCCCTTAAGTCAAAGATGTAGTACATCAAAAAAATCAAAGCCTAAGAAGAAATAAAAATACTGTAGATGACTTAAAGGTCATGAGACTACATAAGAATTAAAGATATCTGGTTCCAGGAGAGCCAGGGCTACACAGAGAAACCCTGTCTCGAAAAACCAAAAAAAGAAAAAAAGAAAAAAAAAAAAAAAGAATTAAAGATATCTGAAGAAGTGAAGAAATAGCCAGAAAGCAAAGAGATGCTTCAGTCTACTACCAAGAAATGTGTTATTCATAGAACCAGCGCCTTCAGTCTAAACATGACAGAGCTACCAGATTAGAGCATATATGTTTGCACCTGATTTCAGCCCTGACTTCTAGAATAGGGAAATCAACACAGCTTACATGAGCTGATAACGTACAGAACTACCAGAAAATAAATCTAGGGGGTTGTTTTATTTTTTTGGAGCTGTGAGTGGAACCCAGAGCCTTATGCTTACTAGGCAAGAGCTTACAGTGGACTAAACCCATAATCCTTTGTTTTAAAATGCTAAATTTATAGGGATTTGTTACAGAAGCATTTAAAATATATACACTGGTAACTATTTTTAGTTCACTATCCTAAATAGAGTATAAAGTTCTCAAAGAACCAAACACCAAATACAAGAGGTGGAGCTGTAGAACTGGGCCTGATCCCCCAACTATGTTCAAAATCTTAAAACTTCCCCTGCTTAGGAGGGAAAGGGGCCTTAAGGGAAGGAAGGGACAGAACAAAGTTGCACACTGAGAGTTAAAAGCTTACATGGGAATGGGAGGAAGGGAACTGGGGAGAAAAGGTAGCTTCAAGTACGTTAATTTAAACTAAGGACATCTGAAAAAGCTGCATGGAAACCTTTTGTTAAGATTCATTCAGTTTTGAGTGTGTTTTGTTTACATGTGTCTATATGCACCATGTGTGTGCCTGGTGTCCACAGATACCAGGAAATGTTGATTTGGGAACTAGAGTTACAGTTGGTTGTAAACCTCCCGGTGGGAATTAAACTCAAGTACTGTAAAAGGAGCCAGTGATTCTAATCACTGAGTCATCTCCCCAGCAGCAGTAAATGAATTTTTTAAATATAACTTTTAAAGGAGTTTGAACAGAAGTATTCTGCATAGGTGGACAGTGCTTCTCCAAGAGGACACCATTACAGAGAAACCTCGGTGCCAGGAGGCCCCAGAGACTCCCAAAACAACACAAGCTATTGTCATTGTTCTTAGTTGCTGCCTTAGTCAGGGTTTCTATTCCTGCACAAACATCATGACCAAGAAGCAAGTTGGGGAGGAAAGGGTTTCTTCAGCTTACACTTCCACATTACTGTTCATCACCAAAGGAAGTCAGGACTGGAACTCAAGCAGGTCAGGAAGCAGGAGCTGATGCAGAGGTCATGGAGGGATGTTCCTTACTGGCTTGCTTCCCCTGGCTTGCTCAGCCTGCTCTCTTATAGAACCCAAGACTGCCAGCCCAGAGATGGTCCCACCCATAAGGGGCCTTTCCCCCTTGATCACAAATTGAGAAAATGCCTTACAGTTGGATCTCATGGAGGCATTTCCTCAACTGAAGCTCCTTTCTTTGTGATAACTCCAGCTGTGTCAGGTTGACACAAAACTAGCCAGTACAATTGACCCCTTGTAAACTTGACACACAAGTACATTCCTAGTAAGCCTCAATCCTTAGTTCTTATTCAACCCTAAGATCTTAAATAACTTTAAAAGTCCCACAGTCTTTACATATTAAAAGTTCAATCCTTTTAAAATTCAAAGTACTTTAAAATTCAAAGTCTCTTAACTGTGGGCTTCACTAAAAAACTTCCTTCAAGAGGGAAAAATATCAGGGCACAGTCACAATCAAAAGCAAAAATCAATCTCCAACCGTCCAATGTCTGGGATCCAACTCACGATCTTCTAGGCTCCTCCAAGGGCTTGGGTCACTTCTCCAGTCATGCCCTTTGTAGCACACACCTTGTCTTCTAGGCTCCAGCTGCCTGTACTTCACTGCTGCTGCTGTTCTTGGTGGTCATCCCATGATGCTGGCATCTCCAAAATGCTGCTGTCTTCCACTGTAACTAGGTTTCAACACTAGCCTCTCATAGGCTCTCTTCATGGTACCAAGCCTCAACTCCTTTGCATGACCCCTTCAGTCCTGGGCCATCAATTGCAACTGAGGCTGTACTTTCACCAGTGGCCTTCCATGGCTTGTCACAGTGCTTCCATGGCCTCAGCTGCTCTGCATGACCCCTTCATGCCTTCAAAAACAGTACCACCTGGGTAACTCTTACACATTACCAAGTCCCACTGCAGCAGGAGTACAACCTTGGCTATCTCTGGAACACAGCCTCTTTGTGCTTTCAGAAAACACTTCCCAAGGCTGGTGAGATGGCTCAGCGGGTTAGAGCACCCGACTGCTCTTCCGAAGGTGATGAGTTCAAATCCCAGCAACTACATGGTGACTTACAACTACTCGTAACAAGATTTGATGCCCTCCTCTGTAGCGTCTGAAGTCAGCTACAGCCTACTTATGAAGAATAATAAGAAATGAATCCTTGGACTGGAGAGACCAACCGGAGCAAGCAAGGCTGTCTGGAGCGAGTGGAGCCAAACGGGGAGGGCGGGAGCTAGGGGGGCGGGAGCTNCTTTAATCCCAGATGATCTTGAACTCGGAGATCTTCCTGAGTTAATCTTCTGGAATCCATAGCCACTATGCTTCAAGATCTCCATACCAAGATCCAGATCAGAAACTTCTATCTCCCAGCCTCCAGGTTAGGGTCACTGGTGAGCCTTCCAATTCTGGATTGTATTCATTCCAAATATAGTCAAGTTGACAACCAGGGATAGCCACTACAGATGCCGACCACATAACCAGATGGTAAAACCTACTGCTGAAGAGAAGACTGACTGTGGCTGTGGCAGAGAGAGACAGCAAGCTGGAACTGACCTGGAAACTCCTCCTGGCTGGCTCACTTCTCATAGTGCCATAAATGCCAGGTAGGCCAGTCGGGGATTAAAGTCATCAGTAGACTACCCAGCTTTGGACTCTGCATGCTACAAAGCTGACCTGCCAGGCAAGACATGCCCACTGGTGAAACAGAAGCAGGAAGGCTATGAGAGTAACCAACTCTTCTGACTGGACTTGAAGCCTGATCCATAGAAGGAAATACTTAGCACTATGAATCTAGTCAAAAGTCTCTGACTAAGGAGCTCATAGTGTCTGTCAATGGTGGCAACCTGCTTCTAAATACTTATGTTTTTGGTTTTTTTTTTTAAAGATTTATTTATTTATTATATATAAGTACACTGTAGCTGTCTTCAGACACTCCAGAAGAGGGCACCAGATCTCATTATGGATGGTTGTGAGTCACCATGTGGTTGCTGGGAATTGAACTCAGTGAGTGCTCTTAACCACTGAGCCATCTCTCCAGCCCCAATACTTATGTTTATACCCATAGATTAGCACTGCTTTCAACTTGAGTCTGAGAAATGCTAATATAGAGATTCATGACTGTCAAAGCATTTTGATAAGGGGTTGTTGAATGTTCTGTCCTAAGAGGCATCTGTACAAACCCCTGTAACGTTTACAAAATACATAGAAGAGAGTATGGGAGAAAAATAAGGGCCAGGGGAGAAGGGCCAGGACATCTGTCCTGTTGCTATAACATGGACATGCTCTCTGGACTCACAGGAGCTAGAACTACCTTCACAAGACCCACACAGAAAGAAGCCAGTCAATAATTCCAACATAGACAGGAAAGGGGCTCATAAGGCTCCACCACCCAATTGAGGACCTATTCACAATTAAAGGCTGCTGGAGGAGGGGAAACATCTCTCTTCAGGGATATGGTCAGAGGTAGAGAGCCCAAGTAAATGCAAGCAGCACGACCTGAATGCAGAGTGGAAGAGGGGGAGTCTGAAGAGGGCAAGGGGAAGATTTCAGAGACAAGTGGCCAGATGATGAAGATATACTGTAGATATGAATGAAGCTATCAAAAGAGAAAGTAGTACAAAATATCTTAAACACACAGTATGAAAGCTGGTGGTGGTGTGGTGGCACACTTTGATCCCAGAGCACTTGAGTTGGAGGCCAGCCTGGTCCACAGAGCACTTCTAGGACAGCCAGGGCTAAGCAGAGAAACCCTGTCTCAACAAAACAAAACAAACAAACAAATAAGGGTATCTTTTAATTGGTCTATTAATGAGCTATGATGTATATACATGAGAGCTAAAAAAAAAAGAAAAAAACTTCTACCTACTAACATAATCACAGACTATCCATCCCTCCTACTCTTGAATAAGGTATCCAAGGGTTTTAGTTTGTTTTCTAATTTTTTTTCCTAAACAACAAAAAGACAGTATCTACCCAGGTGTATAATACACTGTAAAATCCCAGAACCGAGGAGTTAAGAGGCAAAGGGTCAGAAGCAAATGGTCATCCTCAGCTACATACAAAGTTTAAGGCAAACCTGGGCTATGTCAGGTCCTGTTTTAACAAATAAATAAAAATAAATAACAAGGATGGGGGAGGGTATAGGGGACTTTCAGGATAGCATTTGAAATGTCAATGAAGAAAATATCTAATAAAAAATCGGGGAAAAAAAATAATTGCTAAAAATAAATAAATAAATAAAGTAAGGACAGTCTAACTACATAGCCCAGGCTAGCTTCAAACTTGAAACCTGCCTCAGCCACTCAATTAGATTCTTGTTTCAAGTTATTAAAGCTTTTTTTTTGTTGTTTTTGTTTTTTTTGGTTTGGTTTTCTCGAGACAGGGTTTCTCTGTATAGCCCCGGCTGTCCTGGAACTCACTCTGTAGACCAGGCTGGCCTCGAACTCAGAAATCTGCCTGCCTCTGCCTCCCAAGTGCTGGGATTAAAGGCATGCGCCACCACGCCCGGCATTAAAGTTTTTAATAACTCTCTCAACAAAACAAAAAATAAAAGTTTAAGTGATACGAATTCTCTGGACACAGTCAAGTTCTGAGCTAACAGTGCAGCTTAGCAATGGGACAGGTACTCAGCATGCAGGAAGCCCTGTGGAGTCCTACTACCACCGAAAATAAAATCATGTTTGGGAAGAATATAATACAGGAAAATCTGCAAAATACTGTCTTAAAGAACAATGTTTACTCATAAATGATATTAAATTTTAATATGCACCAGGAGATCTGAAAAACAGATTTGACTTCCTTTTCTTCGTGATTCTCCTAATTTTCTGAAGTCAAAAACAGGAGCTGGAGAGATGTTTCTCAGGTTAAGGACACTTGTAGAGGACGTGGGTTTAGTTCCCAGGGCCCACAAGGTGGCTCACAACCATCTGTAACTCTAGTTCCATGGGACCAAATGACCTCTTCTGGCCTCCATAGGTACTGCAGGCAAACGGTGCACAGACATATAGGCAAAACCACTCAGAAATTTAACTATATATACATTTTATCTTTTAAAAAATAAATCCACCGGGTGGTGGTAGCTCAAGCCTTTAATCCCGGCAACCGGGAGACTGAAGCAAGCAGATCTCTATGAGTTCGATGCCAGCCTGGTCTACAGAGTGAGATCCAGGACAGCCAGGACTACACAGAGAAAACCCTGTCTAGAAAAAAACAAAAACAAACAAACAAAAAAGGAGGAGGAGGATGAATAGGAAGAAGAGGAGGAGGAGGAAGAGAGGAGCAGAGAGAAAGAGGAAAAAGAAGAAAAGAAGGAAAAAAGAAATAAAAAAGTAAATACTGCTGGGTGTGGTGGCGCACGCCTTTAATCCCAGCACTTGGGAGGCAGAGGCAGGCGAATTTCTGAGTTCGAGGCCAGCCTGGTCTACAGAGTGAGTTCCAGGACAGCTGGAGTTACACAGAGAAACCCTGCCTCGAAAAACCAAAAAAAAAAAAAAAAAAAGTAAATGCTGTAACTTTTATCGACTCATTACCTAGAAGGTAAGTAGATGAATAAATGAAAGAATGAATGAATGAGAACTAGATACATCAGAGGGACATTTGTCCCCAAAAGGAATTACAGAACAATTTTCATTTGATTTTTGCTAGCACTGATACTATAAAGAGATGATTATGTCTTTTGACACTGTTTTTTTTTCAATCACCTAATAATGTGACATGACCAGAGTATACATTAAGACTGAAGAGGAAGAAACTCAATAACCACCATAATACTATTTGATGGCCACCACTAAATGTCTTTCTCAGACTGAGTCACGACAGTAATCCCTTTCAGTCAAGGTTTCCAACTGTCACCTGAACTGGTCTCGACAATTTAAATGGGACCGACGCGATTTGGATTTGGCACGGAGAAAGGCGCCGGTCAAAAGTGGCAGCTCTTCTAACCTTTACCCGCAAGCCCCCGGGAAGTCCGGCTGGGCTCTTCCCAGGGCGATCACTCACCGAATCCTGTGAAGCCCATGGTGACCGCCAGCTGGGGGTCGGGTCCCGCAGTGTCTGCGCCTGTCACTGGAGCAAGAAACAAAGAACAGGCCTTCCGTCAGCGCGGCGCTCCAGTGCCCAGCACAGCCCTCCACCCCGGCTGGCCCGCCTAACCCACACCCACCTTCGCTGGTCCCCGAGTGCTCCATGGCTTCCCGAGCCCACCGCCTCCGTGGCTGCAGCAGCACACGACTCCCGGCAAGCCTGACAGGAAGTGTCGTCACCGAGATCGCGTCGCCAAGAACGGCCAGGATGCGTGGGTAGGCAGGCTTTCGGACTCTCGCCACCTACCGGTGCGGAGGCAACGCGCTGATCAGACCACGCCCCAATTCAAGCTGAAGAGTTGCTAGGAATGTTTAAAGCACTTGCCCTCAGTCAGAGACTCCACTGACAGGCTACCCTTGTTTACTAAGGGTTCCAAATGTTACATGTTACATAACTACTGTGTTTCCAATTTATTTTAGTTTCTTTACAACTCTGTTCCTATTCTTTTTTTTTTTTCGAGACAGGGTTTCTCTGTATGGCCTTGGCTGTCCTGGAACTCACTTTGTAGACCAGGCTGGCCTCGAACTCAGAAATCCTCCTGCCTCTGCCTCCCAAGTGCTGGAATGAAAGGCGTGCGCCACCATGCCCGGCCTCTGTTCCTATTCTTGTGTGTGTGTGTGTGTGTGTGTGTGTGTGTGTGTGTGTGTGTGTGGTTTTTCGAGACAGGGTTTCTCTGGATAGCCCTGGCTGTCCTGGAACTCACTCTGTAGACCAGGCTGGCCTCGAACTCAGAAATCTGCATGCCTCTGCCTCCTGAGTGCTGAGATTAAAAGCGTGCGCCACCTCGCCCGGCTCTGTTCCTATTCTTAATGACACATCATTTATCATACTATTAAAACAAATACTTGGGTTGAATTTTTTTTTTTTTGTCAGAGTCTCTCATTTTGTAATCCATGCCTGGTCTGTAACTCAGAGACCCATCCAGATGCCTCTGCCTCCAAAGCTTTTAAAGATGTGTGCTACCAAGCCAAGTGAAAACATTTCATTTTCACATGTACTCAATTATTGTGGAAGTGGTATAAACATGCCATACTGTGCAACCTGCAGATCTATTCTTCTACTATGTGGGTTCTGGGGGTGCACCTCAGGTCACAAGCTTAGTAGAAAAGACATTTTCCTACTGAGCCTTCTAGTTCACTCAAGAATGAAAATTCTTTGATAAAGTTACTCCTGAGCCCCAATATTAGACTCCTGCTTCTGTCTATGGTTCATTGATAATGATTATATAATGCTTCCATTGATCTTAGAGTAAAAGACTAATTTATTAGTACAAAGAAGCTGTAGATCCGTGGTTGCTTAGCATAGACAAGGCTAAGGATCTGTATTGGATCTCCACCACAAATATATATATATATATATATATATATATATATATATATATATATATATATATATATATATATATATATATATATTTAATAAAAGGTTAGCCTGACTTCCAAAACCTTTCTATTCCAATCTTGTCATTTTGAACATTCCCAGCCATTTAGTGCAGGGAGAGACCTCAGAACACACAGTCCTCAAATCTCTAACTCTTAAGCAAGTCCTTGATCTTACCAGCCCACATCCAACTATCAAATTAAATCTCTCCTGCTTTTGAAAGCATCTGTAGAACTTTGTAGGCCTCTAACTATATAAGGACCACCTACCATGTGATACCCTAGTTTTTCTTCATAATATAATGGCTGGGCAGGCACTCTGAGTGGTTATTAAATGAATTAATAAGAAGAAATGTTTGTGAAGGCAAGTTACTTTTCCTATGTGCAAGATGTATATAATTTGTAGCAAGGAAGTTTGGGTTTGCCTCAAGAGATTACTAGTGACAAATTACCCTGAACTTCAACCAGTAAGGCTAATTTATTTAGCCTATTCTCAAATATGTTATTATTAGTGCCAATATTACTTTTCTGAGCACAAATAAGCAGCTATTAGATATTGGAGTAGAACTTTACGAATGAGATTTATTATGTATCCATAACCTTTAAGCTCATAAGTAATGATTTCAGTCCCTCAATTGTCAAGGAGATAAATTTTGAGATACATGATATATTAAACTTTAAACTGAAAAGTTCTAGAGGGAAATAAAAAATAAAGAATAGCTATATCATCGCCCCATTAGAATTGGTATTCATCACCATAAACATCATTTTTAAAAGACGCTCTGCTATCAATCAATGGTGACAACAATCCAGCTTCCACATTAAATGATTTCTGTTGAGTTTGTGTGAAACAACTTCATAAACATAACTGTAAAGTGGAATGGAAGATTTTTATTTCTCTTGAAGAAAATGAATTTATTCATTAATCAAAATAGGAAGCCACTCAATCAATGATTCCTAGTGCAATCTGCAGACTGATTAAGAGTGCCCATATGCAGGCGGATTTCTGAGTTTGAGGCCAGCCTGGTCTACAAAGTGAATTCCAGGACAGCCAGGGCTTATATTGAAAAACCCTGTCTCGAAAAAAAATTAGAATATTAGTTTTTCTGAATAATTCATCAATTGGGGAGGGCCAGACAGTAAGCCATTTAAGTCTCTAGTCTACTGGACAAGAAGGAGTAAGGAACCATAGCAAAGAAAACAATTGACTGGTGGAAAGTCCTTAGAGGTTAGATGCTGTATTAGTCAGGGTTCTCTAGAATCCCAGAACTTTTGGAATGTCTCTCTATATTAAGGGAATTTATTGTAATGACTTAGTCTGTATGCTAACTAATTCAGCAATGGGCAGCTGTGATTGGAAAGTCCAAGAATCTAGGAGTTGCTCAGTCACACGAGGCTGGTTGTTTCAGCCAGCCTTCTGAAACGTGGTCCAGCTGGAATCCAACAGATGTGCTAGCAAGTAAGTGCAAACAGGCAAAGAAGACTGAGTCTTCCCTCATCCAATGTCCTTAGTAGGTCTCTAGCAGAAAGTGTGACCCAGATTAAAAATGTATACCACCATGCCTAGATTTGGAACTTGCTTTGTCCCAGGCTGGCCAAGATCTGCTTGCCTCAGTCTCCTGGGATAAAAGGCCTTGCCTGGACCTAAGCTTTTCATGGCCACTATGCCTCAATATCTCCATGTCAAGATCTAGATCAGAAGCCTGTGTCTTCCATCCTCAAGATCTGGATCACAGGTGTGCCCTCCACTTCTGGATTGGAGTTCATTGCAGATGCAGTCAAGTTGACAAGCAGGAATAGCCATCACAGATGGTAATTCCTGATTGGTTAAGATAAAGTATTCCTGCTGGGCATGGTGGCACACGCCTTTAATCCCAGCACTTGGGAGGCAGAGGCAGGCGGGTTTCTGAGTTCGAGGCCAGCCTGGTCTACAAAGTGAGTTCCAGGAGAGCCAGGGCTATACAGAGAAGCCCTGTCTCCGGGAAAAAAAAAAAAAGATAAAGTATTCCTTGGAATTCCAGGATGGCTCAGTGGATAAATGTGTTTGTCACTAAGTTAACTACTTGAGTGCAATTCCCAGGTCCATGTGGTGAAAGGCAAGAGCCAACTCCCACCTCAGTGTTCCCTGGGACTGGAGTTACCAATAGTTGTATCATCTATGTTGATACTGGAAATGGTTCCAGCTAGTACTCTTAACCACTGAGCCACTCAAGCCCCAGATTCTTCTCAAAAGAGTAAATAGTCTTTGAAGTTAGTTTTCTGTGGTGGTTTGAATATGCTTGGCCCAGGGAGTGGCAGTATTAGGAGGTGTGGCATTGTTGGAGTAGGGTGTGGCCTTGTGGGAGGATGTTGTCACTGTGGGAGTGGGCAATGAGACCCTCCTCCTAGCCACGTGGGAATCAGTCTTGTCCTCTTTGCCTTCTGAACAAGATGTACAATTCTTAGCTCCTCCAGTACAAAGCCTGCCTGGTTGCTGCCATGCTCCCACCTTGATGATAAAGAACTGAACCTCTGAACCTGTAAGCCAGCCCCAGTTAAGTGCTGTCCTTTATAAGAATTGCCTTAAGCCAGGCAGTGGTGATGCATGCCTTTAATCCCAGCACTTGGGAGGCAGAGACAGGCGAATTTCTGAGTTAGAGGGCTGCCTGGTCTACATAGTGAGTTCCAGGACAGACAGGGCTATACAGAGAAATCCTGCCTGGAAAAAAGAAAAATTAAAATTAAGAATAAAAGAGTTATCTTAATTATGGTGACTGTTCACAGCAGTAAAAACCCTAAGACTCTTTTTTTTTTTTTTTTTTTTTTTTTTTTGGAAACAGGGTCTCATGTAACCCAGACACTGATTTTGATTCTCTCTCAAACTGACCATAAAATCTTGACTCTCAGCTGGGCGTGGTGGCACACACCTTTAATCCCAGCATTCGGGAGGCAGAGGCAGGCAGATTTCTGAGTTCGAGGCCAGCCTGGTCTACAAAGTGAGTTCCAGGACAGCCAGAGCTACACAGAGAAACCCTGTCTCAAAAAACCAAAAAAAAAAAAAAAAAAAAAAAAAAAAAAAAAAAAAAAAAAAAAAAAAAAAAAAAAAAAAAAAAAAAAAAAAAAAAAAAAAAAAAAAAAAAAAAAAAAAAAAAAAAAAAAACCCAAAAAACAAAAAACAAAAATTGACTCTCCTGTCTCTGCCTTCCAAATGTTGAGAATACAGGACACAATGCTGGATTCAGTTCTCTGATTCTTTATTTTTAGATTTATTGTATGTATATGAGTATGTTGCCTGCATGCATGTAGGGGTACCAGATGTATGCTTGAGACCCTTAAAGTCTAGAAGATGGCACTGGATCTCCTGGGCCTAGAATTACAGGTGCTTGGGAGTCTCCATGGGGGTACTGGGAAGCAAGCCAAGGTCCTCTGGAAGAGCAACAAGTGTTGTGTCTGTACCATGAGCATGCCTGGTGTCTGCAGAAGACAGAAGGCATTAGATCCCCTGAAAATGGAGTTACAGACAGTTATATTATAGGTCACTATGTGGGTGCTGGCAATCAAATTTAGGTCCTCTGGAAGAGCAATAAGAACTTTTTTTTTTTTTTTTTTTTTTTTTGGTTTTTCGAGACAGGGTTTCTCTGTATAGCCCTGGCTGCCCTGGAACTCACTTTGTAGACCAGGCTGGTCTCGAACTCAGAAATCCACCTGCCACTGCCTCCTGAGTGCTGGGATTAAAGGCATGCACCACCACCACCTGGCCAATAAGTACTCTTAACCACTTTCTAGCCATGTCATCTGCTTCTGATGGGTGGAAAATATGACTATATCAAACTGGAATTTTGTGGAGCTTAGAGTGTTTGTGCAAATGTGTGTACCCATTTGTGTGTGGAGGTCAGAAGTCAATGGCAGGTGGCTTCTATTCCTCAACTTGATTTCTTGACACAGGGTATCTTACAGAGCCTGGAGCAAGGCCCAGGAGGCATCTGTTGGTCTCCACTTTGCCAGCATGAGATTCCCAGCTTCTTACATGGGTACAGAGGAGCCCAACTCAAGGCCTTGCACTGGATGGCAAGTTAGGTTCCTTTGCCGACTGAGCCATCTGCCCAGCCCCGTAATGGGTTTGGATCTGCTCATGTAAGAACACAGGGTTCCAGAGCTACTGTGGTCTATTGCCTTCCAATCAGTCATTTTGCTAGTAGGTGAAGCTGAGCTACAGCAAAAACCAAGGCGCTGGCAAGCAAACTGTTGTTGTAGTCACTATGTTTACTTCTGGCACAAATCTACAAAGAAATCACTTTCCACTAAAAGTGACTTTAATGAAGTAATATTCATTAGGTTGTGAGCCCTGAGCACCTCTTCTTAGTTCTTAGTCAGCAAAATAAAAAATTATACATAATGTACTTCTGATAAGAATAAAAGAATGGCTGTTATCTAAAAGAAAACAACTGGTAATTGGGTTATGTGTCTCGTGAAATAACACTTTTATCTGCTAAACACTGTAATCACACACATACACATAATTTTAAAACTAGAACGGCTGAGTTTGACCACTGGGAACATCATTAATATGCAGAAATATTAGACCAACAATATTAGATCATTTAATTTGTGTAGTAGAAATCACTCAAGCATCTATTCTATGCCAACTTAAAAACAACCACCAGGGGTCTGGAGAGATGGCTCAGCTGATAAGAACGTTTTTTTTTGTTGTTGTTCTTGAAAAAAAATCTGAGTTAGGTTCCTAGCATCCACATAGTGGCTGCAAAGCATCTGTAACTCAGTTCCAATGTATTCGATGCCTTCTTTTGATTTCTGAAGGCACTAGGTATTGTGGTGCATAAACATACATGCAGGCAAAACACCCATACCCACAAAGTAAATAAATCTAAAAATAAATAAAAATAAAAATAACTGCCAGGCTAGAGCTGTGCTCTACAAAATAAAAGTAAATTAACATGGGAGAGCATAACTGCTTGTTTTCAAATCAATCATAAAAGTTCTATTTTTTTCTTAGTATATTAAATTCTTTATTTTGTTTCATTTTCTCTAATGCCACATTTCTTTCTTTTTTTTAAATTTTTTTATTTTTTTTGAGACAGGGTTTCTCTGTATAGCCTTGGCTGTCCTGGAACTCACTCTGTAGACCAGGCTGGCCCCGAACTCAGATCCCGAGTGCTGGGATTAAAGGCGTGCACCACCACGCCCGGCTCAAATGCCACATTTCTGAAAGGGTATATATAATACCTTGAGGTATGCATTCAGTAGTATAGTCACGCTACCATAGAATTGGTATTCTTTTTTTTTTTTTTTTTTTTTGGTTTGGTGTTTCAAGACAGGGTTTCTCTGTGTAGCTCTGGCTGTCCTGGAACTCACTCTGTAGACCAGGCTGGCCTCGAACTCAGAAATCTGCCTGCCTCTGCCTCCCGAGTGCTGGGGTTGCGCCACCACGCCTGGCTTAGAATTGGTATTCTATGTAAATAGAGGTAATATAAATATTTGTCTTAAAATTAGACATATTAAACATTACATTAGTTATTCAGATTAAGGCGCTGGAGAGGGTGCTCCATGGTTAAAAATGCTCCCTGCTCTTTTAGAAGACCTGTCTGGTTTCCAAGCACCTACATTGGGCAACTGACATCTCCTGTACCTCCAGGTTCAGGCTGTCAAATGCCCTGTTGTCTCCATGGGCATACACACATGCACACATGCATGAACACACATGACACACATTCACACAGACACATAATAAAAATAAATCCTTTTTTTCCAGATTAAATAAAAGATCCAAAGTTTCTCTCTTTCAGCAGTCTGATTTCCTGAAAACAAATACAATTGACAGGGATTAGCAGAGAGCCCTAGGACAGCAGTATTAAGAAAATAACAAAATTTTGGGAAATCCAAGAATCTTTTTTTTTTTAATTGAGGCTGGGTATGGCAGATGACAAGTGTAATCACAGCTACCCTGATATTTGAGGTGGGCAGGGGGGAGGGCTGCAAATTTGAATCCTTTGTGGGCTACATTGTGAGTTCAAGGTCAGTCTAAGCAATGTAGTAAAACCTAGTCTCACTACAAAAAGAAAAAAGAAAAGCCAGGCAGTGGTGGCGCATGACTTTAATCCTGCCTCCACTTCCTAAATCCAGTGGCAGGACCTCTCACACAGTATCTCCCTTCCCGCCTCTGTTTTTGTTTTGTTTGAGTTAGGATCACATTCGGCAGCACGCTATCTGGAACTCACCAAAGGACGCGTATTAACGGGCGTGAGACACCGCCCAACGCTGACCTCCAACACAAAACATTTCGCAAAGCCACAAAGCCAATGACCCAGACACGCACATGGGAAAATCCAATGAATTCTTAATTCACCCCATTGTTTGAAACGCAGTGAATTTCTGGCTCACAGGTAAACTTTCTGGAACCAGCGGTCAATTTCTAACTACTGTTAGAAGTTATCAGGGAACCACGGTAATGGATGCGTGCTACTCTTCAGCCGTCGCCGCATTCCAAACTGGGTGTGGGGCTCAAGGCAAATCAGCACGCGAGAGGTCACCACCGCACAGGCGACCGCGAGGGGCCAACACCCGACTCCTGCACCCGGAGTCCGTCCCTCCCTCCCTCCCTCTCTCCCTCTCTCCCTCTCACCCTCTCTCCCTCTCTCCCTCTCTCCCTCTCTCCCTTTCTCCCTCCAGTGCCCTCCCCTCTCCCTTATCCTCTCCCCTTCCCCTCCTCCCTTCCCTAGGCCATCTCCAAATTCAACTCTAGTCTCCTCCCTCATGCCTTCGCCAACGTCCAACCCTCAACTGCTTCCTCTTCCCGACCCAGAAGCGGCGTCTTCCAGTGCCGGAGAGGACGAGCCGGAAGTGCGTCATGACCTGGCGCCCAGTTATTCGTTTTCCGCGCGCGTCTCGAGGAGCGGTTTTGGGCTCTCTTCGTTTTTCCCCCGGTTCTGCACGGGTTTGGATTGTTTCTGTAAGGCGGTGGCCACGATTGCCGACATGCCATCGGTGCTGGGCTCCATGATGATGGCCTCTACGTCGGCCGCCGCCTCCTTGCAGGAAGCGTTGGAAAATGCGGGGAGGCTTATCGACCGACAGTTGCAAGAAGACCGCATGTACCCGGACCTTTCTGAGCTGCTCATGGTGTCGGCCCCAAGTGAGTGATCGGTCCACTGGACGCTCGGTTTCCCCGCCAGAGGATTCTAGCCCGATTCCCCTGTCTTAGTTCTTCTCGGTATATTGGTGCCCGCGTGGACATTCAGAAATTAGGGCTCGGTTTCTTGAAAACACGACAAACAGCAACCGACTTTTAGCTTTTATTGCTTATTTCTTCTTGTCTACACTTTATTTACTGTATATACTCGAAGAGGTAAGAGCAAGCTCATTAAGTCTAAATGAGAAGAATCCTCTGATCCAGATTCCATTTCTATACATTTCTTGCTTCCATAATGAGCCGCTCAGAAAAGCAAACGAGTTAATTTGGAAATCTGCCGCGTTCTCTCAGAGTCATGTCATACGTGTAGAGTTAGTATATTTGTGAGTGCCGGGACTAACTAGGAAAAAAAATATAGGAGTCAGAAGGCCGACTCACAGGGAGAGCAGAACTAAGTTTATCTGCCTAATAACTTGGAAGAATTTGCCTTAACTTTTAAAACTTGTAACCAGCTTGTGGAGTTGCATTAGTTGCTACAAAATGTTTCTTGTGAAATGAAAGTTGGAGAAAAACAGAGAATTGTAACATACAGCTGAGACTTGGTGAGCAAAAAAAAAAAAAAAAATGGTTGGGAGTAACTTAAACAGAATAATCAATCAAAAGTAGCCCAAAGCACATGAGTAATGACTTGTAAAAATCTATTAAGAGATTTTTTTTTTTAGACCAGAAATACTGGCAGCAGCCAGATAGTGGTGGTTCATTTCTTTAATCTCAGCATTTGGGAGGCAGAGGCAGGCAGATCTCTGTGAGTTCCAGGCTAGGCTGTTCTATAGAAGGTGCTCCACAGCTGCCAAAAGCTACACAGAAAAACCCTGTTGTGAAAAACTGAAAAGAAAATACTAGAAGCAAAGATAGTCTTTGTACTTGACAAGTGTTAGAAAATAAACTTGCCTTATAAAACTTGTTTGACCTATTAGCTGCTATTGTCTTCGTTTGTCTGCCCCCCACCCCCACTTTGCGTTTTGTTTTGTTTTCCGAGATTAGGTTTCTCTGTGTATCCCTGGCTGTCCTGGAACTCACTCTGTAGACCAGGCTGGCCTCGGAACTCAGAAATCCACGACCTCTGCGTCCCTAGTGCTAGGATTAAAGGTGGGCTTTGCTTTCTGATCCTCTCAAATGTGTAATTCTTTAGCTTACCTTCCTCCTCACACTAATCCCTTTCCCTTCTAGCATCCCCCCCACCCCCTCTGCCTAACAGGCTCCTCCCAGACAGGTTTTCTCTGTGTATCCCTGGCTATCCTGGAACACAGAGATCTGCCTTCCTCTGCCTCTGAAGTGCTGGGTTAAAGGCATGGACATGGAAGCCTGACTCCATCCAGTTCTTAGTAAAAGACTCTAGTTCTTTCAGGCAAAGTGATGCATGCTTTTGATTTCAGGCTCTTTGGGTTTGAGGTCAGTCTGTACTACATAGTGAGGTCTCACCAGAACAATAACGTGAGATCCTGCTCCAAAAAGAGGAAGTCTTTAGTTTCTTTGAAAATTTTCTTGACTACTCACATTGTCATTGTCAAAGAAGTTATTCTTCCCTTTTGTATTTCCACTTCATTTCCTATGTGCATTGTTCTATTGAAACTGTATTTTAGGGCTAAAATTTATTTTTAGAAAGAACCCAGTGGAGAGGTGAACAGTTATGTGAATGAACCGCGTTGGGGCAGGCATATCTATGATTGTTCAGCCATGGTAATCAGTATTTTCTTTTAAAAGATTTTATTTACTTTATGTATGCTGTAGTTGTCTTCAGACATAACAGAAGAGGGTGTCGGATCCCATTACAGATGGTTGTGAGCCACCATCTGGTTCCTAGGAATGGAACTCATGACCTCTGAAAGAGCAGTCAGTCCTCTTAACTGCTGAGCCATCTCTCTAGTGCAGTAATCAGTATTTAATGTCAGTTCTTAAAACATCCTTGTATTCTGAACTAGACCCTGATAAGGTACCTGGAATACTTAGGTTGTAGGTCAGGTCTAGTGTTCAGTGTCCTGAAGGACAGGTCAAGTAGACCAGCCTACTCGTGTCCCTCGGCTCTGAGTCATAGAGGAAGAGATAGGAAGCACAAGAAGAATTCTTTATTGAGAACAGTATGGATCCCCACTAACTTCCAGTGGTGTTTTGCATTATTAGTATTTGTATGTGATGTATGGTTCTGGGAGAGAAATCCAAAGAGGAAAAATAGATTGTTTGGTGTGAACCTTGTTTTGTTGTTTTTAGGAAAGGATCTAATGTAATGGGCTGGTTTCTAATGGTAGTCAGGGGTGACCTTGAATTTCTAATCCTCCTAAGAGCTGCAAATACAGGTTTATGTATGCTACTCCGATCTGTTTGATGCTGAGCCAGGAGTACAAAACCTGCTGAGCTACATCCCACTTTTGATTACTTCCTCTCATTTTTGAAACCAGTAACTGTCCCATCCTGTAGTAGTGAGCTTTCTTAGGTCCAGTTTGTGACAGGTTAGAACTCCTTCATTTCACAGATGTCATAGGCACTGGGGTGACTTGACTGGCTTATTCCTTGTTGATGAGTGATACTTTGTTGTATATAAACACTTTCTTTTATCTTTTTTTGTAGACAGTCCTACTGTTTCTGGAATGTCCGACATGGATTACCCTCTGCAAGGACCAGGTTTATTGTCAGTACCCAGCCTTCCAGAGATCAGCACTATTCGAAGAGTTCCCCTCCCACCTGAGCTGGTTGAACAGTTTGGACGTATCCTATTGCTTTGTATTTAGCTATTTGATAACTATTAGATTAGTCATTTTCATTATTATAAACTTTTTTTTCTTTATCGAGACAGGGTTTCTCTGTGTAGCCCTAGCTGTCCTGGAACTCACTTTGTAGACCAGGCTGGCCTCAAACTCAGAAATCCCCTGCCTCTGCCTCCCAAGTGCTGGGATTAAAGGTATGAGCCACCACTGCCTGGTTTTTTTTTGTTGTTGTTGTTGTTTTTTCATTATTATAATTCTTTTTTCATTTACATAATGTTTGTAAGTTATTTAAGAGTTTTTTTTTTTTAGAGCCACATGTATAGCTCATTTGTCTGGCATACCTGAGGCCCGGCTGTTCAGTCATTTCATTCTCAGCCATGCATGCTGGTATATACCTATAATGCCTCCGGAGGTTGAAACAGGAGGATTCGGCACTCTTGTGGCCTACCTGGGCTATATAGTGAGACTTTTCTTGAAAATAAGAGTGACTAGGTAGTTTGCTTTCTTTCTGTTAGATAAGCATGGGCACGGTGGTCCACACCTTTGATTCTAGCACTTAGGAGGCAGAGGCAGGTGGATCTTTATGAGGTCAAGCCCAGCCTGGTCTATAATAGTGAGTCCAGGACAGACAGGCAGAGCTACATAGTGAGACTGTGTCTCCAAAAAAGGAAGAAAGATGGGGGTGGGGAAAGGGGGAGGGATGGGTGGATGGAGTAGTTGTCATGGGTAAATATGGTGGTATAAGCCTGTCACCTCAAGATTTATGAAGATGAGGCAAGAGGATTGCAGCTTCCAGGCTAGCCTGAGCTAACAGTGAGACTGCCTCAAAAAAAAAAAAAAGAAAAGAAAAGTGTTCGCAACTGGAGAAGATTCAGCAGTTAAGAGCATGGACTGTTCTTGTAGAGGACCCAGATTATAGGCCCAGCACCTACTTGATGGCTCACACCTGTCGGTAACTCCAGTCCCAGGGGCTCCAATGCCCTTGTCTGGCGTCCAAGGGCACAGGAACACAGATGGTATGCAGATAGGTATGAGGTGTGTGTGTTTAAAGAAAAGGGGAGAAGAAAGGAAAGAGAAAAGAAGGAAGCCTCATGGGTACTAGGCAAGCTCTATATCACTGAGTGGTAAACCTAAAAGATCATTTTAGATGGTAAGTTTTAAGTCAAAAGCTATTGAACAGATTGAGAAAGATAATTGACCTCTTTGTACCTTACATCCCTGCTTCCTCAGATATGCAGTGTAACTGTATGATGGGTGTTTTCCCCCCTATCAGCAGAGCTTGGCTTACGATTGACAGTGACATATTCATGTGGAACTATGAAGATGGGTATGTATGGGAGGCTGGTCTAGGATTCTGCTAACCTCTACTTGTTTCATCTCATGTTCTACTCCTCAGAAGTCAATGTTTGCCAGTGCATACCAGTCACCTTGGGGGCATTGAAGTCTGGGTTTGGGAGCTAGGGAGATGGCTCAGTGGCTAATGTGCTTGCTCTATAAGCAAGAGCCTGTTCTCAGATGCTAGGGTCTTGCTGACCAGCTGGTTAAGCTGAAACAGTGAGCTCCAGGTTCAGTGAGAGAAATTGTCTCAAAAGTAAAGAAGACACTCAACATTGACTAACCTCTGGCCTCACTACATGCACACACACTAGCTCACCCATGCACACTCATTCACACATGCGGATTCTGTTTGTAGCAATTTTTCACTAATGTTCTTGGTTTTAGTACTGCTGGAGCCCACTCATGGCAAGCACTCCACGGAGCCACGTTTCCCAATACAAAAGACTGCTCTTGTTTGTTTGTTATTGTTGGCTGGTTTGCATATTTGCCATCCTGGGGGTTAAACCTAGTATCCAAGGATGCTAGACAAGTGTTCTCTCATTGAGTGATATCCCCAGCCTCCAAAGTACTTCTCTCTTTTTGGTTTTTTGAGACAGGGTTTCTCTGTGTAGCCCTGGCTATCCTGGAACTCACTTTGTAGACCAGGCTGGCCTGGAACTCAGAAATCCGCCTGCCTCTGCCTCCCAAGTGCTGGGATTAAAGGCGTGTGCCACCATGCCTGGCTTTTCCTGGCATTTTTATGGACTAGGAATCTGATAATTCAGGAAATGATTATTTGGTTATTTCATGGTTTTTGACTTTATGTGTAAATTAAATAAATAGGATATATAAAAGCCAGAAGTTCCTTAGATAGAGTAGTATCTTGGTCTGGTTGTTCTTGGCTTTAGAGGTGAGTTTAGTTTTTCTTGCACTTGATATCTCAGTTACTCAGCTCCCTATATTGAGTCATCTGTATTATCCTTATTGAGGTAGGAGATCCCGCCCAGGGAGTTAAGTTGTTACTCTTACATTGAATAACTGATACTGCTTTTACAATCATGCATGTGCATGCAAACACATTCAAAATATTTAACTACATCAAAACTGATACCAAATGACCACTTACAGTCTGTAGAAAAGATACTGGGTGTTTTGGTCATAATAGCAATGATCTGTGATTGTGATTGTTCTAAAAAGTCTTCACATTAGTGACATTTTTTCTTTTCAAATTTAACATGCATTCATTTAACAAATATATATCCTGAGACATGGCTATGCCTTGCCTCCCCTTAGGCTAGGGTACAATGGGTAAGCCTTTTTTATAGCAAGAGTTGGCTTTTGGATTTTTTGTTGTTGTAGTAATCTCAGTAGCTTGGGTTTTTAATTTCTTTAGAATTTCCCTGTGTTAGGATGGAGAATTAACAGTAAACTTTCTGAGCTCCTTCCCAGAGTCTAGCCCCTGTCTTAGCAGGATGTTGGTGTTGACTTGATAGATGTTGCTTGCAGCCCTGATGGGCAGTTGTTTAGAAGGTAGTACACCTTTACCTGTTTCTCTAGCTTAGCCTTACACAGGTCTATATTCCTGGGTATTAATTTTTCCCTACTCTTGTTTGCTGTTTTAGATTTTTAGTATATATCTAAATTTTTTCAACTAACAAAGAGCATTGTAAATATGATTTAATATATGTAAACATGTTTTCTTTACTTTTGGCCAGAGGTGACCTTGCCTATTTTGATGGACTCAGTGAGACAATTCTTGCTGTGGGGCTTGTGAAACCAAAAGCTGGTAAGAAGAAAAACTATCAGGATGAGATTATAACTGTATAGTCTCCCAGTGTTTTAGAGCTGAATCAGAAAAGTTCTAATTCTTCTAATGCCTAGCAGCGACCACTCTACTTTTATCTATATGAATAAGTTTTCTCCAGTAGTAGTTATTTTGTGTCCAGCTCACTTCATTTAGTATGCTTCTTCACAGATAACATATGTTGGGTGTATCTGAATTTCCTTTTCTCAGCTAGGTGTGGTGGCGCATGCCTTTGATCTCAGCACTGGGTGGGAGTAGGGGAAAACGCAGCTCAATGTCTTCTTCAGCTAAAATACAATATTGAGGCTACGTTGGGCTACCTCACATGCTGTTCCCCAAACCTTCCTCCTGCTGTATAGCATGCATATGCTACATTTTGTCCTTCTGTATAGCATGCATATGCTACATTTTGTCCTATATATCATGCATATGCTACATTTTGTCCTTCTGGTTCATCTGTTGAAAGATACTTAGATTGCTTTAATCTTTTAGACTTTAAATCTTTAATCTTTGTGGATAGTTTTTCTGTTACTATAAGTATACATATGCAAATGTTTATAGTTCAGTAAACCAAAATCTATTAAGACACTCTTTTTAAATGACAGTAATTGTTGAGCCAGTTATTTCCTAAGTTAGTTTTTCCTACTGTTTATGTACTTTAATACTTTAACACAGTAATATTTAAACATCAGAATTTGCTGACCTGGATTCAGACTTTTACTGTTTAATTAGGAGTTCACTTTAATGGTGAAACCGTATTTTATTCATGCTTAAATTTAGGCAAGGTGTTTTTCAGAAGGTAATTAGCCTTTGTCTGTTTTGCCATAGGCATCTTTCAACCTCATGTAAGACACTTGTTGGTTTTGGCAACCCCTGTGGATATAGTAATTCTTGGACTCAG
Source organism: Mus minutoides (assembly GCA_902729485.2). NCBI lineage: Eukaryota > Metazoa > Chordata > Mammalia > Rodentia > Muridae > Mus > Mus minutoides. The sequence continues at coordinate 971,571 of LR749731.1, forward strand.
CTATGCTAATGTACAAGCAGGTATGGTCACCCACCCATACGCTAGATTTCTAAAAACAGTCATGAAGATTAGTATTATAATGCTTACAGTACCAAACCTTGCACTGGTTTGAATTTGGTTTTTTTCTTGGATATTTTATTCTGTGATATATATGTGCGCTATAGGTGCAGTTTAAGATGAATTACCAAATTATCTTGAGTGAAGCTATGCATGCGTGCATTGCTAGAAACTGAGTTCAGGGCCTTACATTTAGAATGTAAGCACTTTATTACTAAACAACATCCCTGGCCAGTGTGTTAAACTTTTTTTTTTTAAATATTTATTTCTATTTTATGTGTACTAGTGTTTTTGAGTATACATGCATTCTGTGTGTGTGCCTGGAGCCTAAGGAGGCCAGAGAATGGATAGAGTTAGATCCCTTAGACCTTAAGTGACAGGTGTGTGTGAGCAGCCAGGTGGCTGCTGAGAACTGAACCTGTGCCTTCTACAACAGCATCAAGGGCTTCATAACCACTGAGTCTGAGTCATCTCCAACCCCTCAAGCTTTTATGGGAACTTTATAAAATATGTAATTTGGGATATTTTAGTAAGAATTTAGTAAAAGTACCAGTTTTCAAGATAATGTGAAAATCATTTTCGTCTTTCAAAAAGCTAAGAAACTGGTTTTTCCTGTTGCAAACATACAGGTTCTGGCATTCTTAATGACAGTATGTGTGGCGGCATGCAGCTGCTTCCAGATCCCTTATATTCTCTTCCCACGGACAACACTTACCTTTTAACAATCACTTCCACCGATACCGGCAGAATCTTTCTGGCTGGAAAGGACGGCTGCTTGTACGAAGTAGCATACCAAGTAAGCCTTAACATTTACAAACCTCTTTTCTTTTTTTTTTTTTGGTCTTTTGTTCAGTAGCAAAGAAAAAGCAAAGCTTTTCTTTGACTTTTCTAATTGTACAGCATATATTATTAGGGAGAATATTGAAACATAAATTTCAGTGTTCTGGAGCTCAGCTCAGAACGTTCCAACTGTTAGTCACGTACCATACACTTACCGTGTCTCAGAGCGGCATCGTCAGCTCTGTCACAGGTCAGCCTGACTGGTGGATGTCTGTAAAGGATTCCTCATTGCTCTATGTGTATTTACACATATAGATACCTGTGTACACGTGTTTGTGGATGGACAGGCCAACAGTACTCTTCATACATGTATGTCCTTAGGTTACCGTTACTTATCTTCACAATTGGCTTTTCATTGAATTATGTGTGTTGAAAGTCATTTGTTGTATTTAGTAGTTTTAATTACAAAAGAAAAATCTGTAGGTCATTTTGAAAAGTATGTGTGAGTGTGTTCACCGTCACTGGGGCAGCATGGAGACTGGCAGCTTTAATAGGCCTGGATACAGTTGTCCTGTTATGTCCTGTTATGGCATTTCAAGTGTTGTGTTGTTTTTCCTCCAAGGCAGAAGCAGGCTGGTTCAGTCAAAGATGTAGGAAGATAAACCACTCCAAGAGCTCGCTCTCCTTCCTGGTGCCTTCCTTGCTGCAGTTCACGTTCTCAGAAGATGGTGAGTAGGAAACACATTTGACAAGGAAAACAAGATTTTCACGCTTCAAGACCTAACGTTTTCTTCAGAACGTTTCATCCTTAGTTAAAAGCTTGTCATATTAAATTGCATTTGTTAGATGTCTTTGAAGTCGCTTAAAGACTAGAGGCATTATAAAATGGAAAAAACATGGATTTTATTCTCAAGTTGTCTCCTAAAAATTTTGGTTGTTCCTGGATGATATGTTCAAAACAGCTTTCCTACTTTAACTAAAAAGTGTGTGTGTGTTTGTCTGTCTCTATATGTGTCTGTCTGTCTTCATGCATACAAAAGTAAGAGAGACTAATTTGCATATGTGATAAAGGGTCAAGGACAAATTCCCTGCTAAGCTTTTTATCCCTAAGTTTTAGTGTTTATAGAAACATAAATTTGTAGGATTAAGGCGTGGGTCACCACAGCTTGGCTAGAATTTGCTCCATACCACAGTTCTTCTACCCAGATGTTATGCTTTGTTCTTATTAAAAAATTAGAAGTGTTTCTAGAATAGAGTAAATGATTTGTTAAGTATTACTGAATTAAGAGATAGTCTAGCTGGGCGGTGGTGGTGCACATCTTTAATCCCAGCATTTGGGAGGCAGAGGCAGAGGCAGGCGGATTTCTGAGTTCGAGGCCAGCCTCGTCTACAAAGTGAGTTCCAGGACAACCAGGGCTATATACAGAGAAACCCTGTCTTGAAAAACCAAAAACCAAAAAAAAAAAAAAAAGAACAAAGGAATAGTCTAAACTGGGCATAGTGGCACATACCTCTAATTTCAGTTCTTGACAGGCAGAGACATGATAGTTTTGTACATTCAAGACTAGCCTGGGCTGCATAGCAAGTTTAAGGCAAGCCAGAAGTGCATAGTGAGACTCTGTGTCCAAAACCAAATTTTAAAGAGTTAAAAATTTACTTAGAAGACAGAATAAGGGGCTGGTGAGATGGCTCAGCGGGTAAGAGCACCCGACTGCTCTTCCGAAGGTGATGGGTTCGAGTCCCAGCAACCACATGGTGGCTCACAACCATCCGTAGCGAGATCTGGCTCCCTCTTCTGGAGTGTCTGAAGACAGCTACAGTGTACTTACATATAGTGAATAAAATAAATCTTTAAAAAAAAAAAAAAAAAAAAAGACAGAATAAGTTGCTTTTGCTTTCAGACAGAGTTTTGTTCTATAGCCCTGTCTGGCTTTGTAACGCTAACGTATTTCTCAGACTCTAAGCAATCCTGTGCTTAGCCTGCTGCATGCTCGGGTGGCTGGAGAGCAGCATCAGTACTGTGCCTAACAGTGTGAGTCGTTTATGATGCCCTTGACCCTGTCGGGATCTGACAAGTTGTGTAACCTAATGTTCCTGGTTGGTCCTTATGCAGATACTGTATACGATATTGAGTATAACAGGCAAGCAGGAGAGCAGGAAGCCCCGAATGCAGATCCTAATGCAGCAGTTTTCATTTGCTGTGAATGGGCCCTGTGCTCAGTTGAGAATCCTCAGAGTTGTGTTTTTCTCTCTTGCTTTTTTTAGATCCTATTGTTCAAATTGAAATTGATAATTCCAGAAATATTTTGTATACACGATCGGAGAAAGGAGTGATACAGGTAAATATGCATCTTTGTTACCATTTAAGATTAGAAAAGTATTCCTGTTTTGTTTTCTATTTTTTATTGGTTATTTTATATATTTACTTATCAAATGTTATCTTCCTTCCTGGTTTCCACTCCACAAACCCCCTCTCCCTGTTTCTATGAGGGTGCGCCCCCCCTCCCATTATTTTCTTTCTTTTTTTAAAAGATTTTATTTATTATTATATGTAAGTACACTGTAGCTGTCTTTAGACACACCAGAAGAGGGCGCCAGATCTCATTATGGATGGTTGTGCGCCATCATGTGGTTGCTGGGATTTGAACTCAGGACTTTCAGAAGAGCAGTCAGTGTTCTTAACCGCTGAGCCATCTCTCCAGCCCCTCTCGTTATTTTCTAACTTTGAAAAAAATATTATTTGTTTTTGTGCGGACAAATGTGCGTATGCACACCTCTGTGACACAGCCCATCTCTCTGCTGTGAGATCCAGAGATGGGAGTTAAGGCCTGAGGCTAGTAGTGGCTAGTGCCACTACTAGCAGGTAAGCTAATTAAGCCACAGTGAATTAGCTTACCTGCTTACACACCTGTCTTATAAGGAAGACTTAAGTATTCAAACTTCCTGTGAACTTCGAACTTTGTTGTTGTTTGAGACAAGTTTTTGTGTAACTCAGGCCTGGAGCTTGTTCTGTAGCCAAGGATGGCCTTGAACTCTTCAGCTTCTGCCTCCCAATTGTCTGGCATTGCTTCTGTGTATCGCCACGCCTGCCTTCATATGTGTGCTTTTGCAAGTAAACACCTCAAACCGTTTCTTAGGCCATTTCTTGTTGTTTGTTTGTCTTAGTGAGATTTCAAACATTTTAATGTTCAGTAAATGCTAAATTAACTAATCTGAAAGAGAACACACTAACTTCAGTATACTGTGTATGCTGTGTAATTGTGTCTAAGGAGAATCCTTATATAATTCAGTATATTGTGTATGCTGTGTAATTGTGTCTAAGGAGAATCCTTATATAATTCAGTATACTGTGTATGCTGTGTAATTGTGTCTAAGGAGAATCCTTATATAATTCAGTATACTGTGTATGCTGTGTAATTGTGTCTAAGGAGAATCCTTATATAATTCAGTATACTGTGTATGCTGTGTAATTGTGTCTAAGGGAGAATCCTTATATAATTCAGTATACTGTGTATGCTGTGTAATTGTGTCTAAGGGAGAATCCTTATATAATTCAGTATACTATGTATGCTGTGTAATTGTGTCTAAGGAGAATCCTTATATAATTCAGTATGCTGTGTATGCTGTGTAATTGTGTCTAAGGGAGAATCCTTATATAATTCAGTATACTGTGTATGCTGTGTAATTGTGTCTAAGGAGAATCCTTTATTCCCAGGTTTATGATTTGGGCCATGATGGACAGGGGATGAGCAGAGTTGCTTCAGTTTCACAGAATGCGATTGTCTCTGCTGCTGGAAACATTGCTAGGTAATGTGCTCTTTACTGTCTGGGATTGATTTGCAAACATATTTATACCATTTGTGTATAATACCTATAATATGTTTTATGTTCATATAACATATAATGTGTATTATATACTATACTAAGATTAAATTACTCCTTCAAATATCTCTAATAGATTATTGAATCCTTATATAAGCTTCAGACTTCTCATGTTGGTTGAAAACATAAGGTTTCTTACTGAGTGAAAACTTGCTGTGTTTTACCCTCTTGGACTTTTATTTTTCAAAGGCACTAAGAATCAAATCCAAGGTCTCCCTCACACTAGGCAAGCGTTCTACCACTTAGCTAGACTTCTAGCCTTTTTCATTGAAGCGCTAAGCTCAGGTTCTTTGCACCAAATATTGTAGACTTTATAATACCGGCCCCCTAGTCCCGCCTTACAGCAAGCCTACATGGTACAAGTTAGAATTTCATAGCTGTAATATCCTCATATAATTCCTGAAACTAAAGGATATAATGGATTACTTTGGCCTCTTACAGAGCTAGAACCCAATGTGGGGTCTGAGGAATTGTGTGTTGGATGCTGGGCTGGTTAGTGCAAACTTCCTAAATTCCTTAGTGATCTGTAGACATTCTCCTCACTGGAGGTCTCACGTTTGCTAATGGTCTTTGTGGTATGTAAAGAGGGCTAGTCTTGGGGCGTGGTGACGCACGCCTTTAACCTCAGCACTCGGGAGGCAGAGGCAGGCAGATTTCTGAGTTTGAGGCCAGCCTAGTATACAAAGTGAGTTCCAGGACAGCCAGGGCTACAGAGAAACCCTGTTTCAAAAAAAAAAAAAAAAAAAAAAGAGGGCCGTCTTAAAACCATAGGCTGTAGTTGTGCTGCTTCCTGCTGCTGCTACGTGGCTTCCTAAGGGATTGATCTTATTATTTATTGAGATGACGCCTATCTATTTGGCCATCCTGGAACTCACTACATAAATCAGGCTGGTCTCAAACTCAGAGATCCACCTGCCTCTGACTCTGCATGAGCCACCACACTTGCCTCAGACTTGACTTTTTATAAATTAGGAATAAACTTCAGTTTCTGTTTCTTACAGGACTATTGATCGTTCGGTCTTTAAGCCAATTGTTGAGATAGCTGTGATTGAGAACTCGGAATCCCTGGACTGTCAGTTACTGGCTGTCACTCACGCAGGTATGCTCGCTTCTCTATCTGCTCTTCTACCGGTTTTCATGATACTCAGGTGGGAGATTTATGGTTAGAAATGTTCCATTCCTTCATTAGTTACTAAGAGGGTGTTGAGAATTCTTTTTTAGTGTGAGATAACTGTTTTCTCTCCTAGTATTGTGAGGCATAGGCAGACCAGTAAAGTCAAGTGGCTTATGTTTAGTGACAGAACCTTAACTGAGACACGGGTTCCCTTGACTTGTCACAAGTTCTTGCTACAGAAATATACCGAGTCACTGCTCAAGTCTGAACATTTTCTAGAACTTGGTTTAAGTGGCTAGTCATCATTTTAGGCCAATGAGGAAATTGGTACATGCTTTTACAGAAGTGTGTGTGTGTGTGTGTGTGTGTGTGTGATTTCTTCAGTACACATGTACTACTTCATGTCCTCCCTAATGCGTATATTTACCTCTTTATCAGGTGTGAGGCTGTATTTCAGCACTTGTCCGTTTAGACAGCCATTAGCTCGGCCCAATACACTGACACTGGTCCACGTCCGGTTACCTCCTGGATTCTCAGCATCCTCAACAGTCGAAAAGCCTTCAAAGGTGCACAAAGCACTTTACAGTAAAGGTAAGCTCTGAGATGCTGTAAGCTTTAAAGGTTTGACCGTCTCTGAGTGCCTTCACCCCATGAGCCCGTCTGCTGCTGTTGGTGGTCAGAAGGATGGACCAGATCTGGAACTGTAGCCTTTACAGGTGCCTTTGAGCTGTCACATGGGAGCTGGGAATTGAACCCAGGTTCCCTGCAAGAGCAACAAGTGTTCCTAACTGCTGAGCCACATTTCTGAGCACCACTACCCACTACCACCAACTTTTTTTGAGACAGAGTCATACTGTATAGCCCTGGCTAGCCTGGGCCTTTCTGTAGACCAGGCTATGCTTGAACTTTTAGAAACCTGTCTCTACCTCCTAAGTGCTAGGATTAAAGATGTGCACCACCACACCAGGGTCTTCCTACCACCAGGGTGATCACCACTGTCCAACTTGAAAATATTTGCCTTACCCAGAAAAAAGGCCCTGTCCACTAACAATTGTTCTAGCCCTGGGAAACTTTAACGTCCCTTTCTTAATGTGTCTACTTGGGACCTTTTATATAAATAGAATACATGATTGGCACTGAGTTGCACTAAACATGATGTTTTAAAGATTAATGATGGTATAGTGGGTATTAGCACTGTGTCTCCAATTTAAAAAAATTACCATGTGTGTAGAGGTAGGGATAGTTGTTTGTGGAAATGAGAGGACCTCTGGGGGTGGGTTCCAGGAATCAAGCCAGGTTATCAGGCTTGACAGCCAGCACCTTTGCTTCTTGGGCTCTCTCACTCCCAGGTGCTGGGACTACAGGTTAAAGCTAACATGCCCTGTGCTCCCTTTTTATTGTTGAATAATGTTTATTTGTGGAAACCATACGTTCACATCATTTCTACTTTGTACTGTGACTTACCCTCTTCCTGTAAATGTGTGTGTTCAAGCTTTTATAAGAACGTCTGTTCATTTCTGTGGGATTGAAATTGTTGGATCTTGTCGTTACTTTGCTTTACCTGTGATCGACTCTCAGGCTCTCTTTCTAAGTAATGAGTAACTAGGACAGCTAATGTTTTCTGCCCATTGTAGAAGGCATACCCACTTTGTCTACATTCTTGCCAATACTTGTTTCTGGTTTATTCCCATCTTAGTAGAAGAGAAGTTGTTTTTTATCTGATGGCTAAAGATGTTGGATGGCTTTCCTGGTACTTACTAGCCAGTTACCTTTCTCCTTTGCAAAACAAAACAAAACAAGACATTTCCAAGTCTTTACTTACCTTTATTTCTCTTCATTGAGTTGAGAATTTGTTGTATATTCTAGATAAAGTTCCCTCATCCAAAGAAGTAAACTGCTGATATTTTTGACACTGGTGGATTGTCACTTCATCTGAGTATCCTCTGTGTGCTTTATCATCTTACTGTTAGATTTAGTAGGAGTTTTTCCCCTTTAATATTAAAAATGTATTTTATGTTGGTCTATGTCTGTCATATGGTGAACTCAGGAGTTCATTCCTTCCTCGCCCAAGTAGGTTCTGGGGTCAAACTCAGGTCATCTGTCTTTGTGACAAGAGCTTTATTTGATCAAGCATAGGAAAGCATACACTGGCATCTGTGTCCATTTTCATTCACGATGCATCTAAATTCTCTGGTACATAGACTATTTCGCTGACTGAAAAGTTACTGACTTTAAAAAAAAATTATACTGAGTAAGCGTTTATAAGTTAATGAAATTGATAAGCCAATCAATTACAAAATATATTTTAACCTCAGACAGTCTAAGAATAAATGTTCAGTTTATTTGCAAACAGTTTTAGAAAGATAGCTGATTTTTTCCATGCACTGTTTATTTAAAAACATTGTCCTTTTCTTTCCCCATTAGATTGTTTCTGCCATTGTATAGATTGTAAATGTTGCTGATAATTATTGAGGCTATTGCAAATGCAGATTATTTAACATCATGTAATAGTATTCTATTTCTTTAACTTTTAGGAATTTTACTGATGACAGCCTCAGAAAATGAAGATAATGACATTTTATGGTGTGTCAACCATGATACATTTCCTTTCCAAAAGCCAATGATGGAAACTCAGGTCAGTAGCTTTGAGACTTTTAGTAAAAGTTGTGTGAGGTGTTGGGGATCAGACCCAGAGTCTGTGCATGTATGTTTGTCAGGCATTCAACTGTGTAGACACATCCACACTCCACCAGTGTCAAAAATATCAGCAGTTTACTTCTTTGGATGAGGGAACTTTATCTAGAATATACAACAAATTCTCAACTCAATGAAGAGAAATAAAGGTCAGTAAAGGCTTGGAAATGTCTTGTTTTGTTTTGTTTTGCAAAGGAGAAAGGTAACTGGCTAGTAAGTACCAGGAAAGCCATCCAACATCTTTAGCCATCAGATAAAAAGGAGTATAAGCGGGGCTGGTGAGATAGCTCAGCGGGTAAGAGCACCCGACTGCTCTTCTGAAGGTGATAAGTTCAAATCCCAGCATCCACATGGTGGCTCACAACCATCCGTAACAATATCTGGCGCCCTCTTCTGCAGTGTCTGAAGACAGCTACAGTATACTTACATATAATAAATAAAATAGATCTTTAAAAAAAAAAAAAGGAGTATAAGCATTGTAAATGAGAAATGTAGTGGTTGGTAATGCTATCTTCCCCATTATGGCTTCTTCCATAGTAATATCTGGTTAGAACTCTTAGAGTGGCTCTCGTGACATGACCCCCAGCTTGAGGCACTTGATGTTCAATCAGGAAGATTCTGATCCCAGCGTTCTCATCAGGTGGCTACAAACACCTGCAGCTTTAGCTGCAAGAGGTCTGATGCCCTCTTCTTGCTTCCTTGCACACCTACACACTAATGTGTACATACACTTAACAGACACAAACCTGAGCACTTGTGCACACAAAAAAAATTTTTTTTTAGGTTTTTAGATTAATGTGTATTAGTCCTTTTCCTGTATGAATGTATGTGTGTGTCTGTGTGTGTCTATGTATATATACCATGTGCATGCCTAGTACCCACTAAGGTTAGAAGAGAGTGAAGAGTTCTCTGCAACTGGAATTGCACCAACACATATAAATGCTGGGAATCAAAACTGGGTCCTTCCCAAGAATAGCAAGTGGTTTTTTTGTTGTTTGTTTGTTTAGTTTAGTTTAGTTTTGTTTTGTTTTGCAAGTGTTCTTAACTCAGCCATCTCTCCAGCCCCAAATAAAGCAATCTTAGAGTAAAGAAATATATCTTAGTAATTCTTATTTTTAACTCTTGCCAGACCAGAGGTGATTATAGTAATCACTGAACAATCAGAAATCTTTCTTTTTGGCAGTTCTCATTATATAGCCCTAGATTTCTAGACCAGACTAACCTTGAACTCACAGAGACCCAGAGGCCTCTGCATCTCAAGCGCTGGGATTATAGGTATACCATGCTTGGCTCTAAAAATGTGTATATGTTTGTGTGTGTGGCAGGTGGTGGTGGTGGTGGTAGTACTGGTAGTGGTGGTACAAGGTTTCCCTAGACTTGCTTTGTAGACCAGGCTGCCCTTGAACACACCTGCCTCTGCCTCCCAAGCACTGGGATTAAAGATGTGCGCCATCACACCTATCAAGAGTTATTTTGATGTATTAAATGGCACTACTGTGAACCCAACCATGCTGTCCTAAGATCAGTTCTTGGTCTATGATGAGCTCTTCTCCCTCCCCTTAGTGTTCTCTGCTTACTCTGTTCTAGTCACCCTCCTAAGCTTTCAGAAGTGCTAACCAGGTCCAGCTAAACCTGCCATCTCCTTTAATGTGTTCTGTTCTCTCTGCTTTTGGGGGGTTTGGGTCTTTATTTGTTTGGACTTTTTTATTTGCTTGTTTGTTTATTGGCTCTCTCTATATGGCTTAGAACTAAATACTTTAGCCCAGGTTGGCCTGGAGTTCATGGTAATCCTCCTGTGTCAGTCTTGTGAATTCTGAAATTAGAAGTTTCATCATCACACCTAGCTGACAGTTTGTTACTTTGTAGAAGTGAAGACACTAGTTACACTAGTAACCCAGAAGGTGGTTGTGAGAATCAGGACTCTTGCCAGGTAGAGACCTAAAGACCACTCAATACAACCAGATTCCAAATTGAGGGCCTGATTTGAACCACCCATCAATTGTGTGGAGAGAAATGCTTCTCACAGAAAGCATTTTATAGGGAGCACAGGCAAAGAAGAGAAAAACTACATCCTGCTGGCGGTTGCAGGGGTTTTATATGCAAGCAAGCAAGTAGTTTATCAGAAGACAAAAACATTTATTTAGTTGGGGCATTTTAACCCCCAGAATGGTGTAGTGTTCTTCTCTACAGGGCAGCAGGCAGAAAAGCAAGGCCCAGTTTCACCTCTTCCAGAGGACCTGGGTTCAGTTCCTAGCATCCATATGACAGCTCTCATCTTTCTGTTAATCCAGTTTCAGGAGATCTAACACTCTCACACAGTCATGTGCAAGCAAAACACCAATGCACATAAAATAAAAATGAGTAATCTCCCAGGCAGTGGTGTCGCACACCTTTAATCCTAGCACTCTGGAGGCATAGGCAGGCAGATTTCTGAGTTCAAGGCTATCCTGGTCTACAAAGTGAGTTCCAGGACAGCCAGAGCTATACAGAGAAACCCTGTCTCGAAAAACCAAAAAACAAACAAACAAACAAACAAAACAAAGGGTAAAAAACTAACTATATACTGAGTAATTCATGTTGCTGGAACTAGGGAAGTTTGGTTGGTTGTTTTATTTTTGTTTTCTAAGAGCTTTGGCATGTGTGACTTCAACAAAATATGAAAGCAGTATATTTCTTTTTTATAGATGACAACCCGTGTTGATGGTCATTCCTGGGCTCTCTCTGCAATAGATGAATTAAAAGTAGATAAAATAATCACACCATTAAATAAAGATCATATTCCAATAACTGATTCGCCAGTTGTTGTGCAACAGCACATGCTGCCTCCAAAGAAATTTGTTCTCCTCTCAGCTCAGGTATGTGCATATCTGCTTGCCATAGTGAAAAGAAGCAATAGTAAATATGCTAAAGCCGGTTTTTTTCATTGTAGTGCTGACAGGTGAACTCAGGAACTGCTGCATGCTAAGCAAACACTACTGCTGAGCCATTCCCCTGGTTACTTAATGTTGTTGTCAAATACTCTCAGGTGTCACTTTATGGAATTATTTTTAAGAGCTTTATAAATGTCTACTCAATTTTTTTTTAACAGTAATGAATTGCCCTAGACAGTATATAAAATAAAGTCTCCCATCCAGATATATGTGTTATCAATATCTATAGATTTACAGATACATTAAGAGAATGCAATATAAATATTTCTAAGTAAATGATAACATTCTATACAGTGTCCTGCATCTTTAAATTTCAAAAAATATTCTTTGTAGATTTTTCTACCTCTGCTTCTATTTTGTGTTTGGCAGTAATTTTTTGTGTAACTGTGCCCTGTTTAACTATTTCCCTTATTTCTTGTGCATCCCTAATGCTGTGGTGCTGATTCTGCTTATACTAAGCATACGTGTGTCTATATATTTTAGAGAGATGCTGCCAACCTTCTGTGTATATTCACTAGTCGTTTCCATGAATATGTTTCATCGTAACCTTCCCTAATACATTTTACTATCCAGTAAGAATGGGGTTAACTACCTTTTCAAATGTTTATATATATTGCCGTATACTGTCAGTTCCTGTTCTGTATATTGATGCTTCATTTTCTATGGTTTTAGTTTCTTCTCTTTCCCCATCAAATGTAGTCTGAAAATTAAGGGAAACAATTTTCTGCCCTAAAGTGTAAGCTTCTCTGAGTAGCATAGTGCATTGACTGATGCTTGGCCCTCTGACACCTTCATGTGATATGTGATGCTTCTTTGTAGTCCCTTAGTGGCAGTCTTGGTTGTCGCACCCTCTTTTGTCTTGGTATTGTTGTTTGTTTGTAGGATTTGGAAATGCAGTTTTGAGCATCTAAAGGTGGAGGTGGTATTTCTGTCTGTGCCATGGGTGTAAGGGTAGACTGTATCACCATTTCTTTAGAGTTGTCATTTACCATGTCAAGATTTGTTAAGATTTATGCATCGTAGATATTAAGTTTTTGTATTTTAGTCATAATTTAACTTTGCCCTCTAAACCTTGGATCTGTGTGGAGTGTATACTGGTACACTGTGTAACTAAGGATCCGGCTATATTTTTGTACAAATAGACATACATGTGCTAATATAACCAGTGAGGGGCAGCATGAGGAGGGCAAGGTTATTTTCTGCAGATATGGAAGTTGAGTGTAGGTTGACTGTTGACATATAGACGGTCTTGTCCACCTCATTTTGTGTTCTTGGAGTTGCTTGTTATTAACGTGTTGTTAGTTGGTTGGTTATTACCAGCCAGGTGTTTTGTGTGTGTTAGTGAGAAGGGAACCTATGGGCTGTGCATGCCAGGCTAGGACTCTATCCTTAGCTACGTTCCCACCCTTTACCAGTCAGGCTTGGTAAGTGCTTTCTCATGTGATCTCTCCTTTTTGATTTCTTAGGGTAGTCTTATGTTTCACAAGCTTAGACCTGTAGATCAGCTGAGACATCTGCTTGTGAGTAACGTGGGAGGGGATGGAGAAGAGATTGAGAGATTCTTCAAATTACATCAGGTAACTATGCACTGCATGTATTTTAATTAAAGAAGCTGATAATATTAAAATAGTTTGTAAACTAGAAGTAAAACATTATAATACACAGATTATCTGTTCTTTTGTACTCGAATCAGCCCATATGTATTGATTATGAAAATAGTAATGTTACAAGACTCTTCCACATTTATTCTCTGATTCTTGACACATTCTTATTAAGGTATAATAAGAAGAATATGATATTGAAGTTGTATGATAAATATGCTTTTTATTAAAAGCACCAGTCATTCCTTTATGAGCATGCACATGTGTGTACGTTCCCAATCCCATGGAATAACCTGAGGCAGTGACTGGAGGCAAAATATGGAGACAGTAGTAGTTAATAGTCATATCAGAATTGACAGATTTAAAACTGGGAAGGCTTATTTAAAATTAGTACTTTCTCATTAAAGCTAAGCGTTCAGATTCAAGATTCAGCCTATCTGCTAAAAGAACCTTTTTCCAGTGGAGTGAGATACTTGTATTCACTATGCTTTAGTTGTATGTAAACTGCATTACACTGCAGCACTATGTGCTATAAGAACTAATAAATATTCATTTGTTTGTTTGCTTGTTTGTTTGTTTGACACGGTATTCTCTATGTATCCCTGGTCATCCAGGAACTCTGTATGTAGACCAGGCTGGCTTCCAACTCGGAGATCCTCCTGCCTCTGCTTCCTGAGTGCTGGGATTAAAGGCATGTGCCACCACTGCCTGGCAACACTGGATTATTAAAATAGTGCCTAGCACATAATAGGTACTCAATAAATGTTGGTTCTTACTGATAATTTCTAAAAGTTAGAAAGATAGAAATATACAATAATATAGAAAATATAGAAAGATACAAGAGTAAAATAGAATGACAGCTGATCAGAATCTTACTAAAGAGAAAGTATCTTTAATACTGATGCCTGAGTTAAACTTTACTTCTGGGCTGTTTGCTTTCTTCATGTCAGTTGATTTCATTCCATCAGCAAGTATTTATTGAGCACTTGCTGTAAGCGCTGGATTTCTCTTTACTGTATTGACTTTTTCCCCCTTTCAGGAAGACCAAGCTTGTGCAACTTGCCTTATTCTTGCTTGTTCCACTGCTGCCTGTGACAGAGAAGTGTCTGCTTGGGCTACACGGGCATTCTTCAGGTATGTCAGGGTGGAGAGAGAAAGAGTGTGTGTTTATGTACTGGGCCACCTTTTAGTTGGGGGCATTCTGAGAGTTGAACATAGATTTGTTTTTGTTTTTGTTTTCCCTCATGCTATGTAAATACTAAGCACTCTACCAATGAGCTACATCCTTAGTTCAAAGGTGTCCATCAAATACTTTTAAAGTATTGTGAAATATTTATATATATATATATAAAAGCCCTGCTTTTCTGGTTGGTTTGTTGGTACTAGAAATTGAAGCTAGGGTCTTACACATGCTAAGCTCAACCACAGGGCCACTAAAAAAATTATTTTGGGGGCTGGTGAGATGGCTCAGCGGGTAAGAGCACCCGACTGCTCTTCCGAAGGTGATAAGTTCAAATCCCAGCATCCACATGGTGGCTCACAACCATCCATAACAAGATCTGGCGCCCTCTTCTGGATTGTCTGAAGACAGCTACAGTGTACTTACATATAATAAATAAAATAAATCTTAAAAAAAAAAAAATTATTTTGTGTGTATAAATGTTTTCCCTGCATGTGTCTATGCAGCTCATGCATGCAGTACCATTGGGAACCAGAAGAGCGCAGTGGATGCACCATGACTCCAGTTTTAGGCAGTTGTGAGCTCCCATGTGGGTGTTGAGTTTAGAACCCAAGTCCTCAGCAAGTCTGCCCTGTGCTCTTAACTGCTGAAGTCTCTCTGCAGCCTGGGTTTTCTGTTGGTGTTGGTGGTTGGTGGTGTTTGTTTAGAGACAGGGATTCACCATTCAATTCAGCCTGTATTGGCTGAGTGCTGGGATTAAAGAAACACCACTTACAGGCCATTTATTTCATGTATGTGAGTACACTGTCACTGTCTGCAGACACACCAGAAGAGGGCATCAGATTCCCATCATTACAGATGGTTGTGGGCCACCATATGGTTGCTGGGAATTGAACTCAGGACCTCTGGAAGAGCAGCCAGTGCTCTTAACCACGAAGCCATCTCTTCAGCCCAAAGTCACATGACATCCCTGGTTGGGCCTGAACCACTAACTTCTCCATTAACAGCTGAACATGCTAACTGATTGCACCATAGAGACACTTGGGCCACTTTTTAGATGATACCAGTGTGATAGTTTAAGGCTTTGCCAAATGGGGGAAATAGGCAAATTATTAACCTTCATTAGGAAGAGTCAAATCTAGAAAAAGAAAGATAGCAATGCCTGTGGAACAGGCTGAGGAGCATGATGTACTTACGCATCACTGCTTTCTGGGTGCCTTTAATTCTTTGTCCTCTTGTTTTACACGTTTTGCCATCGTCAGTCCGTCCTTCCTTCCTTCCTTCCTTCCTCAAACAACCGCTTCTAGAGCATGGGTATCAATGGTACTGAGGGATTCTGAGTCACACACTAAGGAAACTTGGTGTCAGAAATAGGTTTTTTGTTTGTTTGTTTGTTTGTTTGTTTGCTTGTTTTGTTTTTGCTGTATTGGGAATTAAACCAGGATTGACTAGTCAAGCATTCTGCCATTAACCTATGCCCTAGCCTTCAGAGACTTTCTTTCTATAGTATATTTAGCCAGAAGATTGAAGGATGCTTGTACTGTGTAATCTTTAATTTGGGGGGTGGGGGGGCCTGGAGAGATAGCTGAGGAGTTAAAAACACTGGCCACCCTTTTAGATTAGAGGACCCGACTGGCCACCTTTTAGATTAGAGGACCCGGGTTCATTTGCTGCATCCACATTGCAGCTGATAGCTATCACTCTACTTCCAAGGGACCTCACCCTCCTGTGGCCTCCATGTGCAATTGCACAGACATACATTCAGGCACAACACCATACACATAAAGATAAATGTTTAACACTGTTTTTAAAATTTGACTTATTCTGAGCCGGGCGTGGTGGCGCACGCCTTTAATCCCAGCACTCGGGAGGCAGAGGCAGGCGGATTTCTGAGTTCGAGGCCAGCCTGGTCTACAGAGTGAGTTCCAGGACAGCCGGGGCTACACAGAGAAACCCTGTCTTGAAAAACCAAAAAAAAAAAAAAAAAAAAAAAAAAAAAAAAAAAAAAAAAAATTGACTTATTCTATTAGAAAGAAAGACTGTAATTTCTGCATTAACTAATCTATTCATTACATGTCCCTTTTTTAGACATTAGTGGCAAGTTTGGTTTCCTTTTTTAAAAAATGTATTTTCATTTTAATCCCAAGTGTGGGATATGGTGCTGCTTCAGACTGTCCGAAGACTGACTATGATTTACCTCATGCTCTAGCTGAGGTGTGGTCTTACCAACAATAGATAGTTTTTTTCGATTGTGCACCATTTGGGATTGTGGGAACTTTTTAGGGGGTATATAAATGCTAGGGCCTCGAGCAGTGGGGTAGGTTGTTGGTTGTTGAGGGTGTTGGTCACATTGTTAGTACTTGTGCTCAAAGAAGAAACAAGAACAATAAATTAGATTCCGTGTTCTCATCCCTCTCCTTGCTCCCCATGGAATTGAAGGGGTAGAAAAGGGTGGAAGATGGAAGAAAGACGAACTCACAAACCAGCCACACTTGGTAGAGTCCCTTCTAATGTCCTGGTAGCAGTTGGAGATCAACATTTGAAGGATTATGCTAGATACATATTTACATAACTGTGAGCACCATACATTAAAGTTTCTACCAAGTGTGTGAAAGCTAAGCAGGAGCAAGGATTGTCCCGGGTTTGCAAGATTGACCGTTCAGTTGAACCCATACTCTTGTCACACAAACAGGTATGGTGGTGAGGCACAGATGAGATTTCCAGCTACTCTTCCTACTCCCAGCAATGTTGGTCCCATCCTTGGCTCTCCGATGTATTCTAGTGAGTACAAAATGAACTTTTTTATTAGGACTTATGTGTTATTAGTGAATAGTCTCTAGATAGTGGCTCTTGACTCTTTGGGTTGTTTGGGGGTTTTTTTGGGGGGGGGGTGTTGTTTGTTTTGAGATAGTTTTCCTATGCAGCCTTGGTTGGCCTGGAACTTGCTATGTAGACCAGGCTGCCTTTGAACTCAGAGATCCCCCCTGCACTGTCACCACCCCTGGAAGTATGGAATCTTTAATGCATACTAAGAAGCAAAATAATATGCAACCAATATTATTTACAGACCTCATTTAGTAGTCAAAGGGAAAAGAGATTTTGAAAAAGAAAGAGATGAACAGTTGAAAATAGGTGTGCCTAGTTCCTCGGTCACTGTTATGTAGCTTCTTTAGATATTCTTGATCACATTCAAAGCATTGTGAAGGTTTTTTACACTCTCTGTTTTCTTCTTTTGCAGGTTCTCCTGTCCCTAGTGGGAGTCCCTATCCAAATCCATCCTCCTTGGGGACACCATCCCATGGTACTTTTTTTCTCTTCATGTTGAAAGGACCTGTTTTCATGATCCCTTTAAAAAACAAAACAAAACAAAACAAGAGGTTGAGGAAATAATTCAGGTGGTAAAATGCTTCACACACTTTGAAGATCTGAGTTTGATCCTCATAGTCCATGTAAAACAGCTGAGGAAACCCATTCATGTCTATACTTCTTAACAAAACCAAATGGCTACCTACCTATTCATTGTCTTTACATATTTTCCTTTTGTGTCAGGATGCACCAAATGAGCTATTGAAATTTCTAAACACTTGCGATTTCTTTTTTAACTATTTTTATTAATTTGAGAACTTCATACATTCATACAATGTATTTAATCATATTTACCCACAACTCCTTCTAGAACCACTGTCCCAAACCCCCAGCCCTTCTCTACCTTGTGTCCTGTTTGTTTGTGTGTGTGTGTGTTTGTTTAATAGCCTAACCAGTCTGATTTGTACTGTCCATACACCAATGAACATGGCCACCCACTGGAGCATGCAAAGGCCGTAGCCCCACTTAGATCCCAGAGGCATCAACTGTTATTAGGCCCTTATTTAGAGGCAGAGGCTTATGAGCGCTTCTCTCTTCATGCTGGAATGTTGACTGAGGTCGAGAGTGCAGCCGTCCTGTCATATGCAGAAGGTGCTCTCTCTACCCCGGATCTTTCTGACCCTTTCCCATGATAGTCTCTATGCCTTCTGGTGGTGGGCTGTGGTATAGATATGCCGTTTGTGACTAAAGTCTCTACAGATCCGCATTCTCTGCATTTCAACCTCTTCTTTGTTAGCCACCATCTCTGTCACAAAAAAGCTTGTCTGGTGAGGCCGAGAGCTGCACTGGACCCTGTGTATGGAGACGTGAATGAATATACAAGGCTGCCTGATAACTGTGTCTACTTATCAAAGTAGCTCTTGGGCCTTAGAGACGAGCCTAGGATACTCTTCTAAGGACTTTTTCTGATATGTGCACAGGTGCTCAGCCACCGACCATGTCAACCCCGATGTGTGCTGTTGGAAACCCAGGCATGCAGGCTGCAAGCATGAGTGGTTTGACTGGACCAGAGATTGTGTACTCAGGAAAACACAATGGTATTTGCATTTACTTTTCTCGAATCATGGGGTAAGTGCTTTGGAAACTACCTAATGCCATCTACTTTGTCCTATTTGCAGTAGTGAAGTATTCCTAGATCTATACTTGGGACATTACTCACTGTATTTTACTTATAGTTTTTTTGTGTTTTGTTGTTTTGTTGTTTTTTTTTTTTTTTAAGATTTATTTTATTTATTATATGTAAGTACACTGTAGCTGTCTTCAGGCATTCCAGAAGAGGGCGCCAGATCTCATTAAGGATGGTTGTGAGCCACCATGTGGTTGCTGGGATTTGAACTTATCACCTTCGGAAGAGCAGTCGGGTGCTCTTACCAGCTGAGCCATCTCACCAGCCCTGTTGTTTTTGTTTTTTAATTTATTCTCTTTACTTTTCTTCTCAAAGCCCTTTCCACTCCTGATCCCTCCCACACTCAGTCCTTCCCCCCCCCCTTAATTCCTCCCTTCCCTTCTCCTCTGAGAAGGGGAAAGCCCTCTGTGTACCACCCCACCCTGATATATCAAGTTACTGCAGAACTTCTACTGAGGCCAGACAGGTTAGCTCAGTTAAGGTAATTGGATCCACGGGTAGGCAACAGATTTAGGGACAGCCCCTGTTCCAGTTCTTCAGGGCTGGACATGAAAACCATCTGCTACGTATGTCAGGGGTGGGGGCAAAGCCCAGCCCATCTTTGGATTGTGGTTCTGTCTCTGGGGGCACCCAGGGTCCAGGTTAGTTGACTCAGTTGGCCTTCCTATGGAGTTCCTGTCTCTTTCAGGTCCCTCAGCTCTTCCACACGTGTCCCCGAGCTCCATCCAATGCTTGGCTATGGGTCTCTGCATCTGGTTCAGTCAACTGCTGGGTGGAACTCCTCAAAGGACAGCTGTGCTAGACTCCTGTCTGCAGGCATAACAGAGTGTCATTAGTAGTGTCAGGGGTTGGTGCCTTCCCATGGGATGGGTCTCAAGTTAGGCTGCTCATTGGTTAGCCATTCCCTCAGAATTTGCTTTATCTTTGTTCCTGCATGTAGGCCAGACAAATTTTGGGTTGAAGATTTTGTGGGTGGGTTGATGCCCTTATCGCCCTGCTGTGGGTCCTGCCTTTGCAAGAGGTGGACACTTCAGGTTCCATATCCCTACTGCTACAAGTCTCAGCTAAACTCACCCCCATAAACTCCTTGGAGCCTTCTGCGTTTACTTTGTTTTAAGCTTATCCATTGATAAAATCATTTGCATTGTTCAGCCCTTTACCTGTACCATTGTTTTATTTCTATGCATATGGCCTGAGATTATATCTATATGCATATTAATAACTAGCCTTATAAAGCATCCTATAACTGAGTAGTATGTGTCTAGTTTTCAGCTGGGCAGTTCTGGTCTAACTTGGCTCACTCATGCATATGCAGTCAGAAGCTACAGTAGAAAGAGGTTTATGAATCTTAACTGGACTGCTATATGCTTGAAGACCCATTTATACACTGTTATGACATGGGCACACAGGTCTGTTCTCTGTATGGTCTCGTCCTTCAGTAGGACAGCCAAGAATATGTCTCTTGGTGGGACTGCATGTGAAGGTTGAAATTTCCAAAGCCCCTCAATGCCTCTGTTCACAACAGTGCCATTCTCTGTCCTGTCTTATCTGGTCAGCTTCAATTTAGAAGCTGGTGAGGAGACACCATTGCTCTAAAGGACAGGGGTGGAAGTCATCCCACAGAGGAAGTGGGTAGAGGGAAGGATAAACCATGGCTGCCCCTATTTGGAGTCCTCTCATACTGTCTAGCTGCCATGCCTGTATATACTGATCTTAAAGTTGGGATAAAGGCTTTCATTAGCAGCTGTGTGTATGGTGTGTGCATCTTCCTGGGATTTTTATGATTTTTTATTTTATGCATACAAATATTTTTCCTACGTGTATGTATGTGTACTGCATATATGCCTGGTGCCCATGGAGGCCAGAAGAGGGTACCAGATCTCCTGGACCTGAGTTACAGGACTGCTGTTAGCTGTCCTATGGGTGCTGGAAACTGAACCTAGATTCTCTCTGCAAGAACAGTTAAGTGCTCTTAACTACTGACCTTTTTCTTTAGTGTACTTTCATTTTCTGGAGTAATAGGGATGTTATGTTTGGAAATTTTCCAGTTTTTCCATTTTCTACTTTCCTTAAGTTGTGTTTAGTATTGGTGTGTACACACAGTGAAGGAGAGGAAAGTGTACCATGGTGTGTATGTGTGTGTCAGAGGACACTTGTGAAATCAGTTCTTCACTTCCACTTTGATCTGGGTTCTAGGGTGCCATTCAGGTCACTGGGCTTCTACAAGTGGCTTGCTGAACCATCTCTCTAGCCTCATTTTCTAGGAAAATTAAAAAATGTTAAACTAAGTTATTACAGTGTTTGAAAAAAATGAATAAAGTCTTCATGTTCCTACAGACAAGTAACTGCATGTTATGAAAGGTATTCATTTACAGTACAATAATCAAAACCATTTTTGTTCCAGAAATATTTGGGATGCTAGCTTAGTTGTTGAAAGAGTATTCAAGAGTTCCAACAGGGAGATCACTGCAGTAAGTGTGTATCATGTTACCTCCTTGTTTGTATGTAACAAGTTGATGGTGTACTCAGTAGGTAGTGTTTCTCATGTCTTAATTGCTTTATGAACATGTGTTGTGTTCTCACCCAGTAAGCTCTTCTCTAGTTTACGTCTCATCCCAGTCACTTAAATGAGTAACGTTTAACATTTCATAGCCTAGTGCTCCAGTGCAAAATAAAAAGAATAGCCTGGCTTCTTCTGCAGCTTGCTGTGAGGTCAGAGAGCCAGCTAACCTAACCGCCCATCTGCTCTCATTTGTACCTGGCTTTTACAGAAGTGTGATACTCTCACAGTCTAAGCAGACTCGGTATGAGCTTACATGCACTTCACATTGCTTTAAAGAAACATCCCAGAGCTATCTTTTTGTTTTTTGTTTTTACAGATCAAGTAGGCTTGCTTTAAGCTCTCAGGATTTTGTTTTGTTTTTCTTTCCCTTACTGTTCTTTGTTTTCTTTGCTATTCTGTTTTTCTTTTTTGTTTGTTTTTTAGAATTATTTATTTATTTTATGTATATGCGTACGTTGTCACTGTCTTTTCACCAGAAGAGGGCATTGGATCCCAATTCAGATGGTTGTGGGCCACCATGTGGTTGCTGGGAATTGAACTCTGGACTTCTAGAAGAGCAGTCAGTGCTCTTAACCACTGAGCCGTCTCTCCAGCCCCTGCAATTTTTTTGTTTGGTTTTTGTTTTCCAGAAGATGGTCTTGCTCTGTATTTTGCGCTACCTTTGATCCTTTGACCAATCTTCTAAACCCTCCAAGTACTGGGATTTTACACACACACACACACACACACAACTGATGTGCATAGTCATTGACATACATGTGCTCTGACATGCACTGATGCATACATACAGCCCAACCCAAATTTTGATACTCTCTTAGAGTTCGCATTTCTAATAAGATGCATTTTTATCTGACATAGTGTTTGAACTTCAGAATGGGCTGAATTAATCCACAGTGATAGCAGTAAAGAAAAGTTCCCTTGAAGTGATTGTTTAGTTGGCAGTAAGGACAAGAGGACGTGGGTGTTAACCATGCTGAACTATCTGAGTGATGACCACAGAACTATGGAAAGTAATTAAGGTGTTCACTTGGTATTTGTGTTCTACTGCATATAAATTTTATATTAATTGTAGAAGAACAGGAGGGGAAAGGAAGGACATGGGTAACTTTCAGTGTTCTTTATTTTGGCTAACTGGATATTGAATGGATATAGAAAAAGAACTTTATATATTATAAAGATAGCATAGTTCAAAACTAAAATTGTATATATTCACTGCTGACTCGAAGGAGTACTTTTTTATATATATGCTTTTTTGTGTCTTTAAATGTTTGAAAACTTTAATTTCCAATCTTACAGATTGAAAGCAGTGTGCCCATCCAGCTGCTGGAGTCAGTGCTACAGGAACTGAAGGGTTTGCAGGAATTTCTAGACAGAAATTCCCAGTTTTCAGGAGGACCACTGGGAAATCCAAAGTGAGAACCAGATGTACTTACTTACTAACTTACTTACTTCCTTTTATCTGTGTATGAAGAATGCTTTTTCTTATTACTTTGTGGTAATGGAATAAAACCCAGGACCTCACACATTGTAGGCAGGTACTCTACCACTGAACTATAGGCCTAGCTATTTAGTTTTTCTTTCCATTGTATATTGTTAGAACTTAGAGCTATACCATACAGTCTTTTTTTTTTTTTTCCTTTATGTTCATTGGTGTTTGCCCTGCCTGTGTATCTATTGAAGGGTGTCACAAACGCTGAAACGGGAGTTACAGACAGGTATTACCTGCCGTGTGGTTGCTGGGAATTGAACTGAAGTCTTCTGGAAGAGCAGCCAGTGTTCATAACCGCTGAGCCATCTCTTCAGCTCCCAGCTGTAATTTTTTTAAGGCAGGATCTCGATATGTAGCCTTTGGCTGTCCTGGAACTCAAACCTTGAGTAGACCAGGCCAGCCTCAACATAATAGATTCCTTGCTTCCATCTCCTGAGTGCTGGGTATTAAAGGCTGTGCCACCACACCCAGTCCAGGAGCTGCCCTTGTAAGCAGTCCTTTGCTGTAGATGTAGTGCTTCACAAAGTTAACCCCATCACTTCTATCTAAGCCTGGAATAGTCTCCTTGTGCCAGGAAGGACCTCTGTGCTTACTTCAGTCCCTCTCCATTGACTTTCTCTCTGTTCCTGTACCCCTGGTGGATTTTCTACCACAGTGAATCTGCCTGTTATTTTACCTCAGTGAAGATATGCAATATTATGTTTTTGTCCATAGATTTATTTCTCTTTAAAATGTTAGGAAAGAACCTATAACATTTCTGTTTTATTCTATTTTTCAAAATTGCATTTCTTTGGGGTTGTGTGGGTAGGAGGCGTGTGTGCTCTGGCGTCTGTATGGAGGTCAGAGTATAAGCTGCCTGCATTGGTTCTTTCTTCCACCATGTGGGTTCTGGGATCCAGCTCTGGTCATCAGACTCAGCGACAAGCACTGTTACCTAGGCTGCTAAGCTATCTTACCTGCTCAAGCGTGGTGTTTTTAAAAAGCATCTATTCTGTCTTATTATATAAATCCACACACTTTTCTCTCCTTTATCACGATGACCAGCACTTGTGATATGGTCTCACAACCCTATGAATAAACTTTTTTTTTTCCCTTGTTCTGGTCAACCTTGCTCGCTCTGGTCTGCCCTGATCGCTCCAGCCAACCGTGCTCACTCCAGTCAGTCCCACTTGCTCTCTCCAGTCCAAGGATTCGTTTTATTATTATTCTTCATAAGTACGCTGTAGCTGACTTCAGACGCACCAGAGGAGGGCGTCAGATCTCGTTATGGGTGGTTGTAAGCACCATGTGGTTGCTGGGATTTGAACTCATCACCTTCGGAAGAGCAGTCGGGTGCTCTTACCTGCTGAGCCATCTCACCAGCCCTGAATAAACTCTTGAGTTAATTAAGCAAACCCAGTGCTGCTGGAGTATTCATAGCAAGTTGATGGTTGTGAAGTCAAAATGACAACCTGACAGTAAATTGTGCCAAGGTTTTGACAAATTTGTCTTAAGATATTAATGAAACACTTCAAAAGACTGCTGTGAAGGGTTCAGGTTCTTAGTGTTGAGGTGAATCTTGTTTGCTTGTATTTGTTGTTTTCAGTGAATTTCTGGTACATTTCAATCTTCAAACAGGTGCTTATCTCTGTTGTATTGGCATATTTAATGACCTGTGCATCCAGCCTCACTATTTAAGAAAGTTTTGACAGCAAGCAATATTTTCAGGTTGTTTTTTTTTGTTTGTTTGTTTGTTTGTTTTGGTTTTGGTTTTGGTTTTGGTTTTTCGAAACAGGGTTTCTCTGTATAGCCCTGGCTGTCCTGGAACTCACTTTGTAGATCAGGCTGGCCTCGAACTCAGAAATCCACCTGCCATCTGCCTCTGCCTCCTGAGTGCTGGGATTAAAGGCATGAGCCACCACTGCCCTGGTCAGTTAGTGGTTTAAAAATAAGAATATGTTTAAACTTGCTGAATGTATAGATTGACCTTCCAGGCGCTGTAACTTAGTCATTGCAGCTATTTATTTAAGTACTACTGTAAGGGCTATGCACATTCTTGTCTTACTAAAATAAGAAATTTAATTGCAAAAAAAAAGTACTGTACATACCTGTATTTTCTAACATCTGATCCATGCCCCAGTAAAACTCACACTCTAATTTCCATTTCAGTACTACTGCCAAAGTGCAGCAGCGGCTGGTTGGATTCATGCGTCCCGAGAATGGAAACACCCAGCAAATGCAACAGGAGCTACAGAGGAAGTTTCATGGTAATTTATTTCTTGTGACCTCACCAGTGGAGTGTCTTGAGAACACAAGATTTTTTTTTTTTTCCTTTTTAATTAAAGTGCCATCTTTATGGTTGAGAAGATAGAGCAGCATGGAAATTATTTCTTTCCATTCTTTTTTCAGCCTAAGATTTTTGCCCCTTTGTCCTCAGAAAGCATGATACACTCTATTTGATGAATGTTTTTCTTCATCTTGGGAACATATCTATACCTGTTTTATTCTATTTTTCAAAATTGCATTTCTTTGGGGTTGTGTGGGTAGGAGGCATGTGTGCTCTGGCGTCTGTATGGAAGTTAAAGTTGACCATTTTAGTTTTTGACATTTTTAGTCATTTATATACATTCTGGTTACTCTATCCGTTCTTCCTCACTTCCACTACAGTCAAATCTCCCACACCCAGGCCTCTTCAGGCTTCATGACTTGAGTTTTCTTGTGTAATCCTTTGGGTGATCATTGGGCTAGGTCCATCCATTGAACTTGGTGGGGTCACCAGTGGGTACACAGGTGAGGAGCTGATTCCCCTATCTCTGAATCCATCACTAAGGAATACTCTGGTTTGAGCCTCTGAGCTTAAGTATACAGTTCAGCATACTCAGTATCTTCACATTACTGTACGACTATTGCCAGCATCTGTTTGTTGAACTTCCTTATTCCGTAGTGAAGCTCCTATTTTCCCTGTCGTCAGCTCTCAGCACCCACCAGTCTACTTTCGTTTTTTGTCTATTTGACTTTGGGTACTTTGTCATTGTGTTACTGGCTTGCTTCATTTAGCAGACTGTTCTCCACGTCCAACCATGCTGTTGCCTATGTTAGAATTTCCAGACTAAGACCGAATAACAGTCTTTTGTACTATACATAGTGTTTAGCCCTTCTTGTCCCTTTTGATGTATTCTACTTACTTATAAGATAAGGCAAGTTGGGGCTGATGAGATGGCTTAGCGGGTAAGAGCACCCGACTGCTCTTCCGAAGGTGATAAGTTCAAATCCCAGCATCCACATGGTGGCTCACAACCATCCGTAAGGAGATCTGGCGCCCTTTTCTGGAGTGTCTGAAGACAGCTACAGTGTACTTACATATAATAAATGAAATAAATTAAAAAAAAAAAAAGATAAGGCAAGTTATCATGACTGACCAAATTGATTTAATGTACTAGGGTATGTTTTGCAAGGTTTGAGAAACTCGGTCCTGGGAAACTTGGTGATGCCTTCTAGATGGCCCTCTAAGCTATTGTTTTAGTGGCACTAAGAAATGAGACAAGGCACTACAGTGTTTTTATTTTCCATGTATGCATATGCAAGTGTTTTCAGTGTGTATTCATGCCAGTGTATTTCATGGGGATGAGCACATGATTGCCCCAGTTGTATGTGGTGGAGGCAGGGGAGGCATGGGGATGTCACTCTTAGCTATGCTGTATTTGACATGAGGAAGCAGTTCGCCCTGTGTCATTTGGTGAAATGACATTAGTTGTATTTTGTCATTAGAGGCTCAACTGAGTGAGAAGATTTCACTTCAGGCGATCCAGCAGCTGGTTAGAAAATCTTACCAAGCTCTGGCTCTCTGGAAACTCCTTTGTGAACATCAGTTTTCTGTCATTGTTGGAGAACTTCAAAAGGTGAGGTGTTTTTTTGTCCTCTGGGGTTATTTAATACCCAAAATGCTTCTTTCTTTTTTTAAATTTATGTGTACTGTATGTGGTGGCACACACATTTGAGGCAGGTGGATCTTTCTAAGTTGTAGGCCAGCTTGGTATACATAGTAAACTAATTCTAGGACAGCCAGGGCTGTGTAGGAAAATGCATGTGCGTGTTCTGCCTATATGTATGTAAGAGCACGAAATGCTTGCCTGGTGGTGTCCAAAGAAGCCATCAGATACCCTTTGAACTGGAGTTACCGATGGTTGTGGTCTTCCATGTGGGTGCTGGGAACTGAGCCTGTGTCCTCTTTAATAGCAGCCAATGTTCATGACTGCTGAGCTGCCTCTCCCGTCCCCTACAGATTTAGCTTTAAGCAACGTTTCATTTCACCGTGGTCCCTAGTTCTTTTTCCTAGTGGCCAGAGAGTGGGTGTGGTTGTTGTTGAAGTCTTTGTTGATTTTTAAACTTACATAAACTTTTCCCCTTTTAAAAATTTGAAACTCAGGAGGGTATAGGGAACTTTCTGGATAACACTTGAAATGTAAATGAAAAAAATATCTAATAAAAGTTGGAAAAAAAATTTTGAAACTCTCCTACTTAGTTGATGGGAACCATTTTATTTTCCCTGGCAGGTAGCTGGTAGCATGTTTTTGGATTTCATCGGATTATAAACATAGGGTCCGAGTCATTTGTGATCTGCCTTCAAACCTTCCTGTTTTCCATTACTACTATATGTGTGCACAAGGAATGCAAATAAGTATTTGCCCCAAAACTTTCAGTATTTTGTAAATATTTTTGTTGAAATTTAAGAAAAAAGTACATCACTATAAAAATACTTTCTTACCCTTTAGAGATAGCTTAGCAAGAAAATTTGTTCAAAATACAGGTCAAATTCATGCATC
The DNA here is from genome assembly GCA_902729485.2 of Mus minutoides. Classification (NCBI taxonomy): domain Eukaryota; kingdom Metazoa; phylum Chordata; class Mammalia; order Rodentia; family Muridae; genus Mus; species Mus minutoides. The sequence goes on from LR749731.1 coordinate 999,155, forward strand.
TAATTTTGTAATCACAACATTATCTAGGGAAACCAAACAAAAGCACACGGTTTTTGTTGTTGTTGTTTGATCTTTTGAGACAGGTCCTCACTGTGTGGCTCTGGCTATCTTGGAACTTCGTGTTCTCCAGACTCTGTCCCCCACATGCCTCTGAGCACCACACCTCCTTCTAGCCAGATTTTTTTACATGTAGCCTAGTGATTTTTTTTTTACCAATGGCCAAAAGCAAAGTGGCCTGATACTAGTGCTGGCTCTGTCTTGATTTGACTTTTCTTATATGTAAAGTCAGAGGTTTGAATTAAACCAACTATAGGCTCCGACTTTACATGATTTTATTGCACCTCCCGCCCCCCTTATCCCCCAAAGCTGTGTCAATGTATTTGGTTTGTGAGTGCTTGGAATTGAACCTCAGCTCTATTCTTTTTTTTTTTTTTTGAGACAGGGTTTTTCTGCGTAGCTCTGGCTGTCCTGGAACTCCCTTTGTAGACCAGGCTGGCCTCGAACTCAGAAATCCGCCTGTCTCTGCCTCCCAAGTGCTGGGATTAAAGGCATGTGCCACCACCGCCCGGCTCAGCTCTATTCTTATTTAAATTAGAGTCTATTGGTAGGGTCTTTTATTACTAATGAAATTTCTACTTGGTGGCTCATACCTTTAGTCCTGTCATTTGGGAGGCTGAGTCAGATAGATCTGTCAACCCAGGTCTTCATAGTAAATTCTAGGTCAGCAAGGGCCCTGTCTCAAAAAACAAACAGATTCTTCTTTGTGAGGAAATAAAGTATTCTTTGATTTTGATGAAGGGTTTTTTCTTTCTTCCTAGGAATTTCAAGAGCAGCTGAAGATCACCACCTTTAAGGATCTGGTGATCAGGGACAAGGAGGTCACTGGAGCATTAATTGCTTCTCTTATCAACTGCTACATCAGAGACAATGCTGCTGTAGATGGCATTAGTTTGCATCTGCAGGACACCTGTCCGCTTCTCTATAGCACAGATGATGCAGTTTGTTCTAAGGTATGATGTGTAGCTGCTTCTTTATTGATTTATATGTGAGGTTTCATAGTGATGAGTGGGAGTAGAGAATCAGGGTTTTTCCATACATGACCTTAATATGTTCCAGTGTCAGAATCCTCAACTAAGAGATGGGTTGAAATACATGGTTTCTTAAAAGTACATGTATACTCTTTTAAGTGTTACATATAGAGTATCTTTGGCAATATTTTTAGGCCATGGTTTAAATAACAAAGCCTTTAGAACTAGACAGTGGTGTTTTTGGCTCAGGTGTTTAAGAGCACTGGCCTTTTCTGGAGGACCCAGGTTCAACTCCGAGCACCCATAAGGCAGCTCACTACTGTCTATAAAACCAGTCCCAAGGGTTTTGCTGCCCTGACCAGACAGACATCCATGGACATCATGAACATGCTGCACAGACATACGCGCAAGCAAAACATCCACACGCATAAATTTTAGAAAGGTAAAAGTTAGCAATTAAGGGAAAAAAATCACTTAATTTAGAAATTGATTTAGAGTTTGTTTCCTTCCTTAGAAAGTAAGGAAAATCACTAAAACTTTAAGTAAATTTGGAGTGACTCAAAGTTAATGAGGCAATTCTTATTGATCCTTTCCTACAGGAGAAAATAATTAAGAGTCACCCGATGAGCTGCCTGCTGACCAATAATGTATTGACTAGGCAAGAGCATTCCCAGACAAGGCTATCTGGGAAAGACTAGCTAGGATTATTTTGGTCAAAAACTTTTCTGCCTAAAGTAAGAAGTAAGTTTGTAGAATTTTTATTTATAATGATAATAAGCCACATGTAAATTTAGACAGACTAAAACATATGGACAGCATCGTCTGCCTGCTTGATTTTGCCTCTGCTTAAGCTTCTGTCCTCTCTTTAGGCAAATGAGCTTCTTCAGCGTTCCCGACAAGTTCAGAGTAAGACAGAGAGAGAGAGGATGTTACGGGAGTCACTGAAGGAGTATCAGAAGATCAGCAACCAAGTGGACCTTCCCAGTGTTTGTGCTCAGTATAGGCAAGGTTAGAACCAAATGCTTCTTCATGTCTTTTTCTTAACTAAGAGGACACAAGGCCATGTATGAATATAGCAGAGTGATTGTATATATATATGATTGAATATAGGAGAGTCTCTTCTCCACAAATCTAGCATCTTTGGCCAGAGTGATACTTTGAATTGTGTAGTTTGCTTTTATTCATTTTGTTTCCCTTTTTCCTTTTCATACTGTAGAGCAAACCAACACCTGCACCTGTGAGGCAAGTGGCCGTGAACTCAGAAATCTGCCGAGCAGTGGTGGTGCATGCCTTTAATCCCAGCACTTGGGAGGCAGAGGCAGGCGGATTTCAGAGTTCAAGGCCAGCCTGGTCTACAGAGTGAGTTCCAGGACAGCCAGGACTGCACTGAGAAACCCTGTCTCGAAAAACCAACGAAATAAAAAAAACAACAGAACTCAGAAATCCGCCTGCCTCTGCCTCCCAAGTGCCGGGATCAAAAGTGTGCGCCACCACTGCCTGGCAGTTCTTTTTAAGCTACAAGACTATGACTGAATTATACTTAATTTTAAAATGCCTAAACTTTTTGACTAATTTTAAAAGTAAAAACTGTAACTCAGCACAGATTTGAATCACAAGTTTTTTTCCTCAAAAAACGTGTTTGTTATCTTATATATGAAGGATTTTTTTCCAAGAGGGCATCCATTAATATGCCTTCGAGCCATATTAGAGCCATTCATAAGTAAACACATGAGAACTATTTTGCAGTGCTGTTACTAGAATTATAAGTGTGTAATAGAAACATAGCATTCCATTCTTGGTTCCTTTATGTCTGCCTATGAAAGCCTTTGTAGTGAGCTCTAAGCCCTTGGCCTTTGTCTTCCCCACTAGTGCGCTTTTATGAGGGTGTGGTGGAACTTTCTCTTACTGCTGCTGAGAAAAAAGATCCTCAGGGTCTTGGACTCCATTTCTATAAACATGGGGAACCAGAAGAGGATGTGGTTGGTCTTCAGACTTTCCAAGAGAGGTGAGCTCTTAGCCCTTAGCTGATTAGTCTCAGGAAAACTGAGAAAGCACTTATAAGTGTGCTGTGTGTTTATGCATGTGATATATGCACATGTGTACATGGACACTTGGAAGTCAGGAGAAGACATCAGGTGACCTGTTTTTTGTCCCTCTCCAATCTGCTCTTTTAAGGGTCTTCTCACTGAAGCTGCAGTTAGGCTGGCAGTCAGCAAGTCCAAGCAGTCCTTGGTCCCCACAGTGCTGGAATTAGTAGCATGGAAAGATAGCCACCCCTGCCTTTTTGCATGGGACCTAGAGAATTAGACCCGGGTCCTCATGTTTGCAGAGCAAGCCACTTTCATCTGCTGAGCTGCCATCTCAGCCTTAAGAAGGTTTTTGTTAAGTTTGTTTGTTTGTTTGTTTGTTTGTTTAAAATATGTATCCACAGTCAGTGCAGAAATCTTTGTAAACTAATTTGGCCTCAAACTCAGTGATCAGTGTCTCCATTCCTCCCTAATCTTGGGATTAAAGTCCCGTATCACCGCACCTGTCATTTATAAATGGTTTTGGTCCAGTACCTGTTGGACTGTCTTCCTTTTCTCTATTTATTTTTTTACTTATTGTAGTTTTTGAGATCTCTGATTTGAGACTAAAACTGGCTCTCCCCACACCTGTTCCAGGTAAAAATAAGTTGTTGTTGTTGTTGTTGTTTGTTTGTTTCTTTTCAGAAGGAAAAGTCTTTTAAATGGCCACAAATCTATAGAGATTCAAAGAACTATACTAGGCTGGAGAGATGGCTCAGTGGTTAAGAGCACTGACTGCTCTTTCAGAGGTCCTGAGTTCAATTCCCAACAACCACATGGTGGCTCACAACCATCTGTAATGGGATCAGATGCCAAATTCTGGTGTGTCTGAAGACAGCCACAGTGTACTCCTACATAAAATAAACAAATCTTTAAAAATATAAGAAATATACTAATTTTACAAATTCTTGTTGTTTGTTTAACCAAATGGTTTTCAGATCTTTTGAAAAAAAAATATGTTGGATTTTTTTGAGGGAGGGATAGAGGATATAGGGCGCTTGGGTGTAAATTTTATCATCATTATTTTATGTGTCATTTTGTGTGCCTGATATCCCTTAGACTGCCTTGGAAGTACTATAAGCTGAACCCTAGTCATCTGTGGGTGCAGCAAGTTCTTCACCACTGGGCCATCTCTCCAAACAAGCTTCAAACTCAAATCTGTTTTAGCCCATGAGTGTTAGTTAGATTTAGAGGCATATATTGTGTCTCTCTGTCTCTTTGCTTGATTGTTTGTTTGAGACAGAGTTTTATGTATCCTGGCCTGATAGAAGATAGAAAAATATTTTCTGGTTAAACAATGTGATCGACCCCCCTCCCCTTTTTCAGATTAAACAGTTACAAGTGCATTACAGATACTCTTCAAGAACTGGTAAATCAAAGTAAGGCAGCTCCTCAGTCTCCAAGTGTACCCAAAAAACCTGGTCCTCCAGTGTTGTCATCTGATCCCAACATGCTGAGCAATGAAGAAGCAGGACATCATGTAAGGGAGGGACTGGCGTGCTGCCACTCTGGAAGAGGGTGGGGTTTGAACTGCTGTAGGGCAGTGGAGGCCTAATCCCTGGCAATGGTGGTTGCCCTTCTACTGCTAAACTTGTTTCCTTCCCAGAGGTTGGTGGGGCTGGGGTGGGGTATGTCAAGCAAGTTAGCCTTTAGGCATGCTAATCTTCACTGTTTTCTTCATTTTAGTTTGAACAAATGCTTAAGTTGGCTCAGCGGTCCAAGGATGAGCTCTTCAGCATTGCTCTTTATAACTGGCTAATACAAGCTGACCTTGCAGATAAACTACTACAGGTAAAAATACTGTTTGCGCAATATAGTTTATGTGGATTTATATTTCCAAGTTGTATAACAATAGCTTTTGTAGATATAGGAAATTTATGTTTTATCCTATGTATAACATTAGGTGTTAGCATATGGCTAAGTATATAATTTTTCTAAGAAGCAAAATGCACAGGTTTAATGTTTAGAGGATAATTTGAATAGTAGCATTGTTGAGTAATACAAGTCTGGATTAGTAATTAGTAATTAGGCTCTGTCTTTAAGTCACTGGGTACCTGGTGACCAATCTGTAGACCAGTCTTCACCCAAACGCACATAGATCAGCCTGCCTCTGTCTGGTGAGTGCTGGGACTAAAGATGTGTGCCATCACATCTGGCCAAAGATTTTCTTTTTCTTTCTAAGTATCAATGTTCATTAATGTATAAACTTGAGACTTGGGATTTGTTGATGCCAAGGTGCCTTTTGAGCCAACTGTCAGTAACTCTTTTATCAAAGTTCATTAAAAGAATTAGAATTTTACAGCAAATTTATTTTTTAATTAGTGTGTTACAAAAAATTCTTTCTTTAGTATAACAAAAATCACTTGTACTGAGTAAATTTTCTCCTTCACCTATTGGTGTTAGATTCAGTTTTCCATATTTTCAGAAAACAAGCGCACGCGTGCGCACACACACATAAACCCCACTTGTTTCTACTTTAAAAGCACCTAGGTGATTACAAATATTTTCTGTGTGGCTGCAATTTCCAGATTGCGTCTCCCTTTCTGGAGCCACATCTTGTGCGAATGGCCAAAGTGGATCAGAACAGAGTCCGCTATATGGATTTACTCTGGAGGTATTACGAGAAGAACAGAAGCTTCAGCAGTGCTGCTCGGGTCCTGTCTAAGTTGGCTGACATGCACAGGTAAGGAAGGCATCAGAGAGGCTCATGTATGGAGTAGGACAGAGCTGTGTGTGTGTGTGTGTGTGTGTGTGTGTGTTTGCATTTGCCCAGAGGCTGTAGAGGCATCACATCATCTAGAGCTCTGGGCTCTTGTGAGCCACCTGACTTGGATGCTGAGACATCTCTTTGGGCCTTTATTTAGTTACTTTTAAAATGTCTAGTTTAGGGGGCGGGAGAGATGGCTCGGCAGTTAAGAGCACTGGCTGCTCTTCCAGAGTTCAATTCCCAACAACTACATAGTGGCTCACAACCATCTGTAATGGGAGCTGATGCCCTCTTCTGGTGTGTCAGTGACAGCGTGCTCACATACATAAACAATTGTTTTTTAATTTTAAAAATTGTCGAGTTTAATTGGGTTAGATAGTGACTACAGGGAGAGAAAAGGAAACCTCTTTTAGCAGCAGAGTTCCTAAGTGCACAGAGAACTTTATGTGAAACTCCAATTAAAGGGGGAGCACTTAAAGGAATGCAGCACCCCTAGCACATGAGGCCTTGAGAAGAAAGGAGGATGCAGAGTAGACCTGGGTTTTCGGTCTATTTTCTATTCACGTGTGTGACAGTATGGGTGCATAGGTGCCACACTTCATGTGAAGGTGAGAGGACAACCTGAGGTATCAGTCTCTCTTTTCCACCCTGAGTCAAACTTGAGTCGGAGGCTAGGTGGAAATTGCCTGTGTCTGCTGAGTTACCTTGTCAGCACTCTGCAAAGGATATTTTCAGACTGGTTGATCAGAGATGTTCCCAGTGAGTGAATCTGCTTGTTTATTTCTTTACTGAGACAGTTTTGTGCATCTGCAATTTCATCCTATCTCTTAAATGATTCTAGGATCTCAGGAGGGTGTTAAAATAGTCTTGGGAGAACATTGAAGAAGGATATCAGGACTCTGTTGAGTCCCATTAAGGGAAAGTTGTGTCTTTCTTTCTTTCTTTCTTTCTTTCTTTCTTTCTTTCTTTCTTTCTTTTTTTCTTTCTTCCTTCCTTCCTTCCTTCCTTCCTTTCTTTCTTTCTTTCTTTCTTTCTTTCTTTTTAAAGACGTATTTATTTTATTTTATATATATGAGTACACTGTCACTGTCTTCAGACACAACAGAAGAGGGCACCAAACACCATGTGGCAGCTGCAAATTGAACTCAGGACCTCTGGAAAGAGCAGTCATTGCTCTTAAGCTCTGAGCCATCTCCAGTCCCCCAAGTTGTTTCTTTCTCTGGCCAAGAAAGTCATGACATTTTGATCTGTTCCTAAGATTAAATGATACACACTATTATGTGACAGTAAATGTATTAATCCAGTTGGCCTGTCAGTCATCTGTCCATGAGTCTAGCCCACAGGAAAGCTAATTCACCTGACAACATGCTAGGAACAGGGAGGATGAATTGTTCCCTTAATGAGACAATGCTCTTCTTGAAGAAACCACTGCCTTGCTGTGGTCATTTTTCTTAGTTACAGTTTTTCTTTTTTTGTCTGCCTATATTTTCCCAAAGCTTTGAGTCCCCAATTCTTTGGCCTTTATCACTCTGTCTGTGCCTAGCCTCTGTCTCACAGAGCTCTACCTGCCTTTGCCTCTGATTCTCTAGCTGCTCACACAGCCACTTGGAAGTAATTCTGGTTTTCCTCTGATTTCCTTCATCTTCCTCCCCAGGCAGCTCCAGGGTTTGCAGCTTACCTGCTCTGTTGTTTTTCTTTTAAACGGTGATAAAATTGTCCTTAAGGCTTCTTTCTAATCCATTTGTAAATTCTTTTATTAATGAAATCAGAAACATAAGAAAGGGAACCCCAGTAACATGCTTCCCAATGTAGGATACCAGTGATTCCAGTAACAGCAGAATTTCATGTTTTTCACATAAGCATGAGTATTTGTTACGTAAAGTTAGGAACTTATCGCTAGAAAGCTAAAGTAATTGGCCAAGCATGACAGTGAACATCTGTAATTCTGGAACTTAGGAGGTGGAGGCAGGGTGGTTCCAGGCCAGTCAGGCGGTCTGCACGGTGAGAACCAGTGTCAAAAAATTTTATATTATTATTATTATTAATTATTATTATTATTTGCATTTCTTCAAAAGACTTTTGTGTTCTGGTCTTAAAATAATGTGTCTTACTTGATATATTTGACTCTTAAGAAACTGTAGCTAAAATTACAGATTTTTCTTCCTAGCACAGAAATTTCACTTCAGCAGCGACTAGAATACATTGCTCGAGCCATCCTTAGTGCGAAAAGTTCCACTGCCATTTCATCCATAGCTGCAGATGGTGAATTCCTGCATGAGTTAGAAGAGAAAATGGAAGTAAGTACTAAATACTTAGACTTCGCCGTAGAGTGGCTGCCACGGTTACACTACTGTCTACTCTTAACTGTGATTAAGTTCAGCTGAAATCATTGTTAATTCTAAGTGTGTCTGCCTGTGAATGTGTACTTATGCCGTGTTTGGATATAAATGTTAAAGAAACAGTGTTTGGGACATAAAGGCATAATTTGGTAGATTCTCCCTTAACTTAGCCATAATTTTTATTTTTTATTTTCTCAACTGAATAGTAGCAGTTGGATCATGGGGCATTTATCATGTATTCTGGGATGCTTTAACTGAGATTAAACTATCTTCTGGGTGTCTATAAATAAAAGAGGTTATTTCTTACAGAAATGAGGTCAATGTCCTGCTGGCTTCCCTTCTCATGTTCACCTTTAGAATAAAGACTGTTTTCTGATGCTACAGTCCCCAAGGAGGGAGAAAAGATTAACTTTACAAGATGCACATTTACTCTTTGAAAACCATAGGCCTGACATAAAATGGTTGGCTTTCTTTCTCATTTCTGGAGTGACTTTGGTCCAATGGCATTGGCAACTGGAGGTCCAGTCCTGAAATTTGTCTGTCAGTGATCATTGAGTTACTGATGGCAGTTACCTTGAGAGGATAGTCTCTGACAATAAAATGTGTAGTATTAATACACTCTCTTCACTTTAGCAAACTTAAACTTTTAGATGAGAGATTATTTCTTTAAGTACCTATTTGAGTATTATAAAAATATTAATACGTATTTATTTTCTGTTGAAACTAGGTTGCTAGAATCCAACTTCAGATACAAGAGACACTTCAAAGACAGTACTCCCATCATTCTTCAGTGCAGGATGCGATTTCTCAGCTGGATTCTGAGCTCATGGACATTACTAAGGTAATAGAGATCCAGAGGGGGAGACAGACAGACAGACAGACAGACTTCATGAGAAAGTAACTAAAGTTCTCTTTGACAGCTTGTCACTGGCCAGACAGCACATGACTTTAGTATGACTCCTAGAAAAGGCAGAGAGCTGCTCCTGCCAGACCAGTCATAATAGCAACCTTGTTAGCCTCATGTGAGCCCTGTTCAAACCAGCAGGCTTGTTTGCTATTGCTGTTGTTTTTGTAGTTAAAGTTTTGATTTGGTATTTTGAGACAAAGTCTCACTGTGTGACCCTGCTGGTGTTGAACTTGTGGCATTACTGCCTCTGCTGGCATTTCAGGCATGTGCCGTCACACCCAGCTTAAAGCCAGATCATTGATAGCCTTGTCTGGCTGAGCGTCTTTTGCTCTCCATGTTTCTTACAGTCTTCTGTAGACACTCTTATACATGGTTCCAAGTGCTTTGTACATGGTTTCTCTGTTTAGTGTTGGTTGTTCTGGAACTTGCTCTATAGACCAACTTGACCTCGAATTCCCATATCTGCCTGCCTCTGCCTCTACCTCTACCTCTGGAGTGCTGGGATTAAAGGTCTGCGCCACTGTCACCATCCTTTCCCATGATTTTTTGTTTTTTTGTTTGTTTGTTTTTGTTTTTGTTTTTCGAGACAGGGTTTCTCTGTATAGCCCTGGCTGTCCTGGAACTCACTTTGTAGACCAGGCTGGCCTCGAGAACTCAGAAATCCGCCTGCCTCTGCCTCCCGAGTGCTGGGATTAAAGGCGTGCGCCACCACGTCTGGCTTCTTTCCCATGATTCTTAACCTGGTTTAGAGGACACTAATTCTAGGACATCAACAGCACCCTCCTCCTAAAATAGCACGTGGATACTGAAACCTGTTTGAGGGTACAAATGGAGACCCTGCCTCAAAAGATAAGTTCCAAAGCTGAAACTTTGAGCACTGCAAGTGGAAAATTCCACACATGATCTTAGGTGATAAGTCACCATGGAAACACTTGGTGATGTTAGAATTTTGTATACAATTTCCCTTGGACTAAGTGTATTTCACATTTAAACTGGGGATTACCAGTGCATCTTTTGTGTATGCACATATTTTTAAATACTTGTTTCTAAATATTTTATATAATGGCTACTCAACTTGTAACATATTTTATATACTTTAGATAAAATATTTCATTGTTTTTTCATTGAAAGGTATACTTCACTTTTTTTTTTTTCTGCTCCAAAGGCTGTATCCTAGCTTTAGTTTTAAAGGGCCTGCACTGCAGAGTCAATATAAAAACACAAAAAGTTCCATCAGTTTAATAACAATTAAAAAAAAAACCCAAAAGCGGAAAACTTAGGGCAAGGGAAATGGTCCCTAGGCAGGGGCACGGGGATCCCTGCTCATGGCACCAGGCCTGGCTGGCTGCAGGGTCCCCCAGTATTGCTGTTGCTACAAGGTTGGGGGCAGCAATTGTCCTGTGGGAGCCACGGCCATCTGAGTCAGGACCCTCACTTCTTCTGGGGTATGCTCAGCTTCTGCATGCCCCAGATCTTGTCCAGCAGGCCAGAGATGAAGGTCTCAGTGGGTTTTTAACAGTTAACTAACAGCTCCTTGACTCTAGCAGCCCGGGCATCATCACTTTCCATGTCCAAAAGTTCATCCACATCTATCTCGAGCTCCATGCTCCGGGATCTCCTCCTCCTGGCAGTCATAGAGTCGCGTGAGCTGTTCTAAAATCCACTCCTCCAGGTTGAGGCGCTTCCATAGCTCTTTGTGGTCAGACTTGACGGTGACTTTCACTTGCTGTCTCACCAGTCCATCGTCATCTGTGGCCTCGGTATACTTCACTTAATATCTCTAAACAGTGACCTGAAGTTGCATGTTTAATTTTGGAATTTCTTTCCCACAGCTTTATGGGGAATTTGCTGACCCATTTAAACTTGCAGAATGTAAGCTTGCAATCATTCATTGCGCTGGCTATTCAGATCCCATATTGGTACACACACTTTGGCAAGATATCATAGAGAAAGGTAAGTGTTCAGTTGTAGATACATTGCTATATAGTATTTAGGGATCCAGATGAATGTAAGCTGCTAGCAGTATGGAAATGGGCTATATATACCTACTAGAAAGGATATGGAGGACATGTGCATGCAGTGGACAGCTGATTGTACAGTGTGACCCTGGTGAATATTTGTGGTAGGGTATATAGTTTATTTGATATATACCATCTCATAATTAACTATTTACTTCACTCAAAATCTTGTAACCAGTACCATTAACCATTACCAGTGAGACGTGTATCAGACATTAAGAAGCGCAGAATCTGTTAGTTAAATCAATGCAGATATCGGTCCTGAAGTATTTTGCATCTTTAAGCAATTAATTAGCGGATATAAACATCTCACATTTCTCTTGACCTGTCTCTTCCAGAATTGAATGATAGCGTAGCATTGAGCTCATCAGATCGAATGCATGCTCTCAGCCTCAAGCTTGTCCTCCTTGGCAAAATCTATGCTGGCACACCTCGGTTTTTCCCCCTGGGTAAGCAGTGACTTTGCTATCTTATCTTCTGTTTAATAGTTTTTCTCCATTGGGAAACTTCACTGGCCTATAGAGATTCTTTTTGCTATGCAGCTATTTACTGTTTAGTTCAGCAGTGATAATTCTGATTCTCTAGAAAAAAATCCCTGAAGGATAACAGAATTTGTTAGTGAATAGTTGACTATGAAAATTTTTTTCTTGAATAGGTTTTCAAGTTTCTATATCATTTTTGGAATTAACGTTTACTGACCAATTATATAGTTTAAGTGATTATACAGTTGGAAACTGCTACAAGTATCAAGAAATAAAAATGGCCTATGATTTTGTGTATCAACAGTAATTTGAGATTCAGCTGTTCTCTATTGCATTAAAGTGACAGTGGGTGGAGTGTGTGTCTCTGTGTGACAGCATTTTGCTCTGAAGCCCAGATTGACCTCAAACCCAGGATGTTCTTGCCCCAGCCTCCTGAGTACATGAATTACAGGTGTAGGTGTGCACCATACCTGATCTTTTTCTCCATTTCACCCTCTTTCTCAGGCTTTCCTCACTTCTTTCCTCTTCCGTGGGTGCGTGCATGCATGACAGAGACAGGCAGGCAGGCAGGCAGGCAGGCAGGCAGGGAGAAGGGGAGAAAGATTGGGAGAGCAGATAGCCTGGGGTGTTCCTGGTTCTTGATTGGTCAGCAAGGCCACAGGAACCCACCTATCTATCTCTGCCTCCTTGGTGCTAAAATTACAAGCTTATACCACCATATCTAGAATTTTTTTTTATGGTGTCAAAATCATGTTTTAATGCTTTAAAGAGAAACATTTTCCCAAATGATCTACCTCACTGTCCCTCAAATATGTTTGAAATTCATTTTCAGATAGACATTTGAAACTACTCCTGTTTATAAAACAATTAGACAATTTGCTATATCAAGAGTTAAAAGTCCAAATTTCTGGAACTTGATTGCTGGCTTAGCAGTGAGAACGCTTGTTCCTGCTGAGGACCTGGGTTCAGTTGCCAGCATCCACATGGGTGCTCATAGAGGTGTGGGACTGCAGTTCTAGGAGATGGGACTCTCATTTCTGGCCTCCGCTAACACCAAGTATACATATGGTATATATACATACATGCAGGCAAAACATTCATATCATTAAGCAATAAAAATGAATCTTGTAATAATTCTTATTTCTGACTTCCCCCAGATTTTATCGTGCAGTTCTTGGAGCAGCAAGTTTGTACCTTAAACTGGGATGTGGGATTTGTGATACAGACCATGAATGAAATTGGAGTGCCTTTACCTAGGCTACTAGAAGTTTATGATCAGCTCTTCAAATCACGGGTAAGGCAAACAACATGATCTCCCAAGATACAGAGTGAGATGTTTGACTCCATGTAGGTTATCATTTAGGTTAGATGTGTTCAGTGGAGATATGCTTCAATGGTGCAAGGGAAGTAAACTATGGCCTCTTAAGTCATAACTAAAATGAAGTGCGAATACTTTATATCGGTAAACATAATTATTTGTATTTACTCTTGTCTTCATGAATAATCCAAAGTGGGAACTATTTCTGGGATCACATCACACGGCCTTGCACGCTTGACAAGTGCTATACCACCAGACTATGATTCTCAGCTGCTCACTTTAACCATACAAAATAACAGCACATTTATACATGTGACTACATTTTAGAAAATCTTTTGTAAGGGATAGGGAGATACTCAGCCAATAAAGTGCTTCTCATCCCAAGATTGCTTCCCTGAACCCGATAAAAACTAAATGCAATGGTGTATGTTTATAATCCCAACACTGGAAAGGCAGAGGCAGGTGCATCCTGGGGCTTTCTAGCTGTGCATTCAATGAGACATTGTCTCGTTATGTTGTTATGTGTGTGTGTGTGTGTGTGTGTGCGCGCGCGTGTGTGCATGTGCACATGCATGTGTGCAGGTGCAATAGTGGTATCTATCAGTGCAGCTTGTTTTTCTGAGACAGGGTCTTGTCATATATAGTCCAAGTTGGCCTTGAACTTGGGATCCTTCTACCTAAGCTTCCTAAGTGCATTATGTGACACAACATCTGCCTCGTAACCATGTCCTCCAAGGCATCTTTTGCTTGTTCGGGAATAACTCAACTGACCCTCATAATTAGGCCATAATGAAAATAGTACTTCATCTTACATTACTTAGAGACAGGATGGAGACATGAGTCAGCGTGTTCTAGTTATGTAGGTAATAACAGATTAAAGTTCTGTAACTCTTTTACTCTATGTTCAGAATGCATAAATTCCAAGGAAAGTAGGCCACAGTCCATAGAAAGTATTTTTTTCCTTAATTTCATATTATATTGTCTAATGATAAATTTTTTTGTATAAAAAAGTATCAAAATATAGTGGTTTTTTTAATTTTTTTTTTTAATTTTGGTTGTGTTTTCTCCATACAGTGTCTCACCATGTAGCCCTAGCTTAGCCCTAGCTGTCCTAGAACTCTATAGACCAGGCTGGCCTCCATCTGCCTGCCTCTGCCTCCCAAGTGCTGGAATTAAAGGCGTGCACCGCCAGGCCCACCTCACACATACGGTCTTCATTTCAAATGTTAACCTTAATCCAGTATATAATCTAGAAAGTACATATCTGGGAGTTTTTGGGTTTTTGAAACAGGGTCTCAGTGTGTAGCTTTGGCTGATCTAGAAGCTGAGGTGGTCTCAAACTCCCAGAGATCTGCTTGTCTCTGCCTCCAGGGTGTAGGGATTAAGGACATGCACCACCATGTTCAGCTTCTAACGCTTTTTAATAGAAATTTTGAGTGGATTCCAAAGACTTTAATTAACATAAATAATTAGGAAAAATACACACACACACACACATTTGGTAAGTTATAAGAGAAACTGTGTGTATATATGCATACATACATATACATACATGCATACATGCTTTTTTTTTTCTCTTCCTAGGATCCATTCTGGAACAGAGTGAAAAGCCCCCTGCACCTTTTGGATTGTATCCATGTACTGTTGACAAGATATGTAGAGAATCCTAGCCTAGTTTTAAATTGTGAGAGGTAACTATAAATTAAATATTATATTGTGAAAAAGTTTTAATTATTTCTAGTAAGTACCTGGGTGAAGGGTTGGGAATGGATATGGAATGCTCTAGACATTACAGAGGAGCATTAGGGAATATCTTAAGTAAACTAGCAATAACTATTTGAGTGATAGACCTAATTGTTAGCATTCATGAAAGATCAGAAAAATTCCAACTGTGGTGCTAGATTTTCTAAAGTGAAAGTAATTTATGAAGTACTGTCTGTTCTTTCGCTTTGGTATTATGACATAGGACCAAGACATTTCAGGTCTACATTTGTGGTATGATCTCAAGTAAAGTCTTTTCAGGAACCTGAGAGAGTGTAACAGGAGTCATCCCTTACTGCCCCTCTGCTAACAGACTTCAGGTTGAAAATGGTGCTTAGGCGCTAGCTGACCTTGCTAAGTTCCCCTATCTGTTTGGAAGCACTTACCATTTACTGAGTTATCTAACCTTTGCTTTTCATCAGGACCCTAAGAAAGTTAATCAAATCTTGTCTTTGAAGGGAATGGGTTTCAGTATAGCTGGTTGAGGGCCTGAAACAAGCAAGGGCTCAGTGATTCAGAACACTTTCTGCTTTTGCAGAGGTTCTGAGGTCACTTCCCAGCAACTACATAGCAGCTCAGAACCATTCATAGCAACAGTTGCAGGGAATCTGGTGCCCTCTTGTAGCTTCAGAGCGTCCTGGACAGGTGCATGGTGGACACACACACACACATATGCAGGTAAAGCACTCATACACATAAAAATAAACAAAAGCAAATGAGTGACCTGATGTCTTTCTCATTACAGGAGAAGGTTTACAAATCTCTGCCTGGATGCCGTCTGTGGATATCTGGTTGAACTTCAGTCAATGAGTTCTTCAGTAGCAGTACAAGCCATCACTGGGAATTTTAAATCCCTCCAAGCAAAGCTGGAACGGCTCCATTGATTACTGTAGTATATTTTCTTCCTTGCATTTTGGTCTGTAAAATAAAAGCTCAGCTGGGTCCGGAAATCAGGTGTTGTATATCTAAGAATTTTGGTAGAACATTTTTTAAATGAATGATAGTTATATACAAATAGTACATTTGCCAAATGATTTGGGTTTATTTTATGACTAGTATTTTTTTTTTAATTGATAAGTTGGGCCCAGATATGTAGCTCAGTGGTAAAATGTTTGTATAGTATGTAAAAAGTCAGTAGTACACACAAACACATCAGTTTATAAAAAGCTGGAATAAGATTATGTATGAATATGACACACAAAGATTTTGAATTTTACTAGTGGTAACAATCTTGAATTTGTATTATTTATCTACAGGTTTATGTAGGATGTTAGTATTAAAACTTACAGGCTATGCCAGGTTTGGTGGCACATGCCTCTGAATCCAGCACTTGGGGAAGCAGTGGCAGGTGGCTCTTTAGAACTCACTGAGCTTTCCAGGCCAGGGGCTACACAGTAAGACCTTGTCTTCAAACAAACAAACACCTTATAGGCTGGGTCTGTTCCAGTAGTGCTAGATTCTGTAACAGTCCTTAATTAGTCATTTTTAGGTTAATATTTTATCAATTACAGCCCTTTATGTTCTCTCTTCCTCTTTTTTTTCTCTCTCCCTCTCACCATAAATACGTACATTAGATTTTTATATACATTTATATATGTGTGTGCAGGATATATATGTATGTTGTATGTGTATACAGGATTGTTTGAGCATGTGATAATTTTGTAACACTTCTGTATACTTAAAACCTTCATGATCACCCAGCTGTGATAGTGCTCCCCTTTAATGGAGGCACGTGGGAGTATGGGGGAGACTCAGAGTGGCCAGTCTGGTCTACATGCTGAGTTACAATTCAACCCCAGCTCTACAGGGACTACTGTTTCCTTAGAACCTTCACTGTCAAACTGTATGCTTCAAGCCAGCAACAGTAGCAGCATCCAGGAATGTGTTATAAATTAAATTCCTGGATCTCTGGTCAGA
Organism: Mus minutoides; assembly: GCA_902729485.2. Taxonomy (NCBI): domain Eukaryota; kingdom Metazoa; phylum Chordata; class Mammalia; order Rodentia; family Muridae; genus Mus; species Mus minutoides. Next base: position 1,015,698 of record LR749731.1, read on the forward strand.
TCTGCCAAGCCAAAAACTGTGGCATAAATGCCAGTCTTTGTGTCTTAACAATCCTTCCAGTAGATGCAGATTTATGTCTTATTTATCAACCTAAATCCTGTTTTCTATAATGTATAAAACAACATTGTTAGTAATCTAGTTTTTGTTTTTAATACTGGTGGGTTTTCATGCTAAACAGGTAAATGTGCTCCCACTGAAGTTATATCATCCCCTGAATTATCTTTAACATGTTAAAAGAACTTACTAAACTAAGTGATTCAAAGTATTATCAAAGACAAAAAGACTGAGAATTACTAAGGCTGAGAGAGAGAGAGAGAAGAAAAAGTAGAAACAACTGGTTTCTACTCCTTAGTTGTTTTATTGTTTATTTTATTTTTGCAGGAGATTCTGACTTAGCCTAGGCTAGTGTCAACTCTAACTGCCTAGAGTGATGTTGAATTTCCAATCATTATAGCACCTGTGTGCTAAAATTGTAGGCGGTCTTCACAATGCCCACTTTTTGTGATGCAGAGTTCCGTAAGGCAAGCACCTTAGCAACTGAGCGAGTTAGGTTCCCAGTCCTCAACTCCCCACCCCCAATCTTTTTTTTTTTTTTTTTTTTTTTTTTTTTTTTTTTTTTTTTTTTTTTTTTTTTTTTTTTTTTTTTTTTTTTTTTTTTTTTTTTTTTTTTTTTTTTTTTTTTTGGCAAGGTCTCATTATAGCCCAGGCTAGCTGCAAACACATGTTGATCCTCCTGCCTCAGACTTCCAAGTACTGGAAATCGAAGCATGTGCCACCATACCCAGCTTCTACTTTTATTTATGCTATTGGGAGTATTCGCTTCTGTTTGTTGTCACTGATAGAAATTGGGCAGTTTTGTAAATATATCTTGAATATATTTCTACTTTTGTCTTTTCCTGAGATTATGGATTTCTTTTTCCACAATACCGTAGAATTCAATACCATTTTCACTTTGAATGTATATTTCATAAAAGATCAAAGTAATGCTGATTGGGTGTCACTACCTCATATTTTTCAGTTTTTCTTCTTAAGTAATTTTATAGTCTATAAATTGAATGCATTTGATATATTAATGGTTTTATGCATTTATAATTCTGTCATGCTCATTTTAAATGAAGGTCTTGTGTTTCCATTTCTGCTAGAAATACATGACACTGTCTCCAGTTCTGTTGTAAGCGTGTTTACATATTAGCATGTGTGTTATATATACTTAATCATCTGGGTGAGGTGGCTCTTGCATCTAATTACTACACTCAGGATGTTTAGGTAGGAGTACTGAAAATAGAGATGTGGCTATACACACATATGCACGGTACCTTAGTAAATCTGCAGGATACTATATCAAAAAAGATGTAATTAACAGATATCTAAATAGACTCCCCTTTATTCTTAAAGCACACTTACAGGGAGCTTAAGAATTTTCACTTCACAGCCAATGCTTGCAATGGCCTTCCTAAAAAAAAAGACACTGCTAGTCCATTGTTGCTAAAATTTCACATTCATCCAATGAAATTATCTAAATGGCCTGTCCATTCAGATATCTCATTTGAACCTCCAAAGGGGTGCTGATCCTGGGACTCAGTGGTCAGATGTAGCAGTGTCAGCGTTCTAGCATATTATCCACTATGTAAGAGTACTTTGTTCCTGGACTTTGGTCAGCGCACTATCTTTATGCTGTAAGTAGTACATATGTGCAGACAATGAATGATTCATTGGTAGAACATCTTCAGAAAGTGCATTTATTGTGCACTGTTGTGTCACCGAAGGTGTTGATTGTGATATATTTTTAGATAGTTTCCATACGGCTGAATGGTTATGGAAGAAAGACACTGTGCCTTTCTTCAAGATACACAGTATTGACCTGATTTGCATGTACAGGTTTTCGGTTGTTAACTAATGACTCCTTCATTGAACATGGAATCACATAAGCTTCTCTTTGTGTCTTTTTTTTTTTTTTTTTTTTTGGTTTTTTGGTGTTTTTTTTTGTTTTGGTTTTTTTTTGACAGGGTTTCGCTGTGTAGCCCTGGCTGTCCTGGAACTCACTTTGTAGACCAGGCTGGCCTCGAACTCAGAAATCCGCCTGCCTCTGCCTCCTGAGTGCTGGAATTAAAGGCGTGCGCCACCACGCCCGGCTCTCTCTTTATGTCTTATAGTTAGTTTAATCTCAGAAGTCTATCAGAGGTTGTTTATTTTCTTCCTTAGGATAGTTTGAGTCTCCATATTGCCACTCTCCTTCACTAGTGGTGATATAGTCAGAGCAAAGAAATTAATCAAAACCCCAAAATTGAGGTTTTGAAAGAGATTAGTGTTTTCTTTGATAGTCTCTATTAATATCTTTTCTTAAATTATCTTAATAATAAAACTTTTTACACTTTTGAGTTCTCTACTAAAACTTTTAAACTCTTCAGAGTTTTGTTTTCTTCATAAGTGAAGGGTTTGAAGCTAAATGAGATTCTTAAAGTTTTGTAAGAACTAACACTGTTTCTAAATTGCCTCATTTATTATTTTTCTTCAAATAGTAGATGTTAATTGACATTGGTTTTACTTTCTCATTTTAATTCATTTCTATAACACTATACAGCATATTTGAAATCTCACAGTTGCCATGATTTTTGAATTTTAAATTAATTAATTAATTTTAAATTAATCTAATAGCAAATCTCTAGCCCACACTTGATTGGCTTCTGAAGCTCGCTATGGAAGCCTGACGAAGCCTGAATGTGTACTTCTTTCTCCTTGTACTCTGCCCTCTGTTTTGATCCTTTATTTTCTACCTCAGTCCTTACTATCTGGTATTGTAAATTGGGAATATGATATCATCTTGAATATCTTCCCTCCCTCAAAGTGTATTAGTCATCAACTTCTAAGCAAGTCTATTTCCTACTATCCCCATATGTGTTCTAGCGTTATTTCAGAGCCTGCAGTCATGTGAGTTGTAGTGGTTCTTTGGATCATTAGTTTGACTCCTTCCTTTATGTTTACCCTTGAAACAATAGAGTGGCATGTGAGAATTCGAAGGTTAACAATAAGAGTAACATAAATCACAATTACTCTGATACCTAAACCACATAAAGACCCAACAAAGAAAGAGAACTTCAAGCCGGGTGTGGTGGCGCATGCCTTTAATCCCAGCACTTCGGGAGGCAGAGGCAGGCGGATTTCTGAGTTCGAGGCCAGCCTGGTCTACAAAGTGAGTTCCAGATCAGCCAGAGCTACACAGAGAAACCGTGTCTCGAAAAACCAAAAAGAAAAAAAAAGAAAGAACTTCAGATCAACTTCCCTTATGAATATTGATGCAAAAATACTCAATAAAACTATCGCAAACCAAATCCAAGAACACATCAAAACGATCATTCACCGTGATCAAGTAGGCTTCATCCCAGGGGTGCAGGGATAGTTCAGTATATGGAAATCCATCAACATAATCCACTATATAAACAAACTCAAAAGGAAAAAAATACATAGTCATCTCATTAGATGCTGAAAAAACCTTTGACAAAATGCAACACCCCATCATGATAAAAGTCTTGGAAAGTTCAAGAATTCAAGGTCCATACCTAAACATAATAAAGCAATGTACAGCAAACCAATAGCCAACATCAAACTAAATTGAGAGAAACTTGAAGCAATCTCACTAAAATCAGGGACTAGACAAGGCTGCCCACTCTCTATGCAATATAGTACTAGAAGTTCTAGCCAGAGCAATTAAACAACAAAAGGAGATCAAAGGGATACAAATTGTAAAGGAAGAAGTCAGAATATCGCTATTTGCAGATGATATGATAGACATAATCAACCCCTAAAATTCCACCAGAGAACTAGAGCTGATAAACAACTTCAGCAAAATGGCTGGATATAAAATTAAATCCGGGGGCTGGTGAGATGGCTCAGCGGGTAAGAGCACCCGACTGCTCTTCCGAAGGTGATAAGTTCAAATCCCAGCATCCACATGGTGGCTCACAACCATCCGTAACAAGATCTGGCGCCCTCTTCTGCAGTGTCTAAAGACAGCTACAGTGTACTTACATATAATAAATAAAATAAATCTTAAAAAAAAAAAGTTATTTAAAAAAAAAATTAAATCCGTACCCTTCCTCTAGTCAGAGGATAAACAAGCTGAGGAAGTAATTAGGGAAATGACATCCTTCACAATAGTCACAAATAACATAAAAATCTTGGTGAGACTCTAGCCAAGCAAGTGGAAAATCTGTATGACAAAATTTTCAAGTCTCTGAAGAAAGAAATTGAAGACCTCAGGAGATGGAAAGATCTCCCATGCTGATGGATCAGCAGGTTTAACAGTAATCTTACCAAAAGCAATCTACTGATTCAATGCAATCCCTGTCAAAATTTCAACTCAGTTCTTCATAGATGTAGAGCAATTCTCAAATGCATCTGGAATAACAAAAAACCTAGCATAGTGAAAAACATTCTCAACAATAAAAGAACTTATGGGTATATGGGATAGATCCCCAGGTAGGACAGTCTTTGGCCTTTCCATCAGTCTCTCCTCCACACGTTGCCTCTGTATTTGCTCCCATGAGTATTTTGTTCCCCTTTCTAAGAAGGACTAAAACATCCACACTTGGGTCTTCCTTTTACTAGAGCTTCATGTGGTCTGTGAATTGTATTTTGGGTATTCCGAGCTTCTGAACTAATATCCACTGATCAGTGAGTGCATACCATGTGTGTTCTTTTAAGTCTGGGTTACCTCACTCAGGATGATATTTTCTAGTTCTATCCATTTGCCTAAGAATTTCATAAAGTCATCATTTTAACTAGCTGAGTAGTACTCCATTGTGTAAATGTTCCACATTTTCTGTATTCATTCCTCTGTTGAAGGACATCTGGGTTCTTTCCAGCTTCTGACTATTATATATAAGGCTGCTATGAACATAGTGGAACATATGTTCTTGTTATATGTTGGTGCCTCTTTTGAGAATATGCCCAGGCGTGGTATAGCTGGGTCCTCAGTTATATGTCCAATTTTCTGAGGAGCTGCCAGACTGATTTCCAGAGTGGTTGTACCAGCTTGCAATCCCACCAGCAATGGAGGGGTGTTCTTTCTCCACATCCTCACGAGCATCTGTTGTCACGTGAGGTGGGGTTTTTTTTTGTTTTTTGGTTTTTTTTTTTTTTTTTTTTTTTTTTTTTTTTTTTTTGGTTTTTTCGAGACAGGGTTTCTCTGTATAGCCCTGGCTGTCCTGGAACTCACTTTGTAGACCAGGCTGGCCTCGAACTCAGAAATCCGCCTGCCTCTGCCTCCCGAGTGCTGGGATTAAAGGCATGTGCCACCATGCCTGGCTTTTTGTTGTTGTTGTTTTTTGTTTGTTTGTTTGTTTCTTTGTTTGGTGAGTTTTTTATCTTAGCCATTCTGACTGCTGTGAGGTAGAATCTCAGGGTTTGGTCGTGGGAAGACCAGGAAAGGGGGTAACATTTGAAATGTAAATAAAGAAAATATCCAATTTTTAAAAAAATTTTATTTATTTTGTTTTTTTGAGACAGGGTTTCTCTGTAAAGCCCTGGAAAATAAACAATTTTTAAAAAAGAAAAAAAAGAAAAACTTCTGGGGGAATCACCATCCCTGACCTCAAGCTGTGCTACAGAGCAATAGTGATAAAACAACAACAAAAAAAAAACTGCATGGTATTGGTAGAGAGACAGGCAGGTAGATCAATGGAATAGAATTGAAGACCCATAAATAAGCCCACACACCTATGGTCACTTGATCTTTGACAAAGAAGCCAAAACCATCTAGTGGAAAAAAGACATTTTCAACAAATGGTGCAGGTTCAACAGGTGATCAGCTGTAGAAGAATGCAAATTGATCCATTCTTATCTCCTTTTACAAAGCTCAAGTCCAAGTGGATCAAGGACCTCCACATAAAACCAGATACACTGAATCTAATAGAAGAGAAAGGGGGGGGGGGGAAACTAGAACACATTGGAACAGGGGAAAATTTCCTGAACAGAAAAGACCAATGACTTATGCTCTAAGATCAACAATCACATGCCTGCCATGAAGCCTGGTGACCTGAGTTTGATTGCCAGGATCATGGGATAGAAAGACAAGATCTGATTTGTATGTGTTGTCCTCTGACCTTCACATGTGTTCACAAATGTACACAAAATAAGACATTTCCCTATTGCATGCATTCTGAGTAGCCCACACACATTATAAGCTATTGCTATCGCACTTGGTTGCCTTTCAGAAGTTGAAGGTAAGTCCCCAGTGCTGAAGACATCATACATTCCACATAGGACTCAGAAGATGTGACCCGAGAGCCTCCTCCCAAACCTCTAGCTTTCATAATGCTAGAAGGTGATCTGCAAGGTACCAGAGGAAGGAATCCATCAATAGTCTACCCAGCTGTGATGCCTATGAACCACAACTGCACAGCATGGCAAGGTGTCCCTAAATGTCTCACAGTGGCATTTATATCTTGGCTGTTGTCAACAGCTAACAGAAGAAAATCATGCTGGAAAATCTAACCTAGTGAGATGGATCCGAGAGGAGAACCTACTAGCCCTACTTTACTAGACCAGCATGATACTTAACTGCATTCTAGAAATTACATCCATGTGGGACAGTGGACTGTGCAATTCTCATAATTGAGAACAGTAGGCATTTAAATCTACTCCCGACCAGGTTCCGTCCTAGAACATGTGAACACGAAACCCATTGAGAGGGGCTGGTGAGATGACTCAGCAGGTAAGAGCACTGACTGCTCTTCCAAAGGTCCTAAGTTCAAATCCCAGCGACCACCCATAATGAGATCTGATGCCCTCTTCTGGTGTGTCCGAAGATAGCTACAGTGTACTTATGTATAATAATAAATCTCTTAAAAAAAAAAATTTGAGAGGATTGTGACAATCAGTCACATAAGGGACAACATCTGAAGTTCTTCCACATGCAGGTGAGGCATCTCTAACACCTCAGAGTGAGCCAGTAAAAAGCAGCTAGATCCCACCCCATTCCCAAATGGAGTAAAGTGCATGAGTTATTTCACTAACAATTGTCTATCTTATTGAGCTGTAACACTCCAGGGAAGAGTTTTTGTTGTTGTTGTTGCTGGACCTCAACCTGGCCCAACCAGCTGAATGTGCTTGCTTGACTATAGCCTCTTCCTGTTTGGAGGCCCCTAGCTTCCCCCTGCGTCTCCTGTCAGCCTGCCTTGCTCTGCCTTCCCCTCAAAGGACTGTTCCAGCCATACCCAAGCTCCTTGAAACCTTTTGCTCCTGCCAAGGAGGCAAAGGATCCCCTGCTGGCTGCACCCCAGTATGCACACCATAGATAAGTGTAGCTTTCCCCTGTCATCCAAGAAGTGTCTCTGCAGCAGAGAACTTTTCTGAAAGCCACAGCTAGTTACAATTCAGAGACCAACTGATCATGAAGCACCAATGAACACATCTACATCATAATTCCTGCACTGAAGGCTCAAAGAACATCACAGAAGAGGGAGCAAAAAGATAACAAGAGCCAGGCGTGGTTGGTGGCGCATGCCTTTAATCCCAGCACTCGGAAGGCAGAGGCAGGCAGATTTCTGAGTTCAAGGCCAGCCTGGTCTACAAAGTGAGTTCCAGGACAGCCAGGGCTATACAGAGAAACCCTGTCTTGAAAAAAACCAAATAGATAGATAGATAGATAGATAGATAGATAGATAGATAGATAGATAGATAGATAACAAGAACCAGAGGACTAGAAAGTATACTGTGAAAATACATTAACTATAGATATCAGGAAAGCTATACCCATGATACCTCCACAGTATAGCTGCCTAAACATGACTTGAAGAAGGACACTATGCCAATGTGGAAGAGGGACATTGCTTAGAGCTTCACTCCTAGACAACCATAGGCAACTAAGGGATGCTCACAGAGGGAGAATTCATCTTTTCTCGAGATGAGCCCCCTAATATCAAGTAGCCAGCCCTAAAATCATCTGCATACAAGCAACACTAAACAAACTCAGCGGGTTGTATTTATGTATTTATGCATATGTGTAACAATAAAGAAAAGGGATTGTGAGTGGGAGGGGCCGTGGGAAGGGTTGAAGCGAGAAAGAAATAGAAAGGAGAAAATGGTGTAATGATATTTTAAGTCAAATTTAAAACTTCAAAATGTAAATTGATATACAGAACTAATAGTAGAATGACCATAACAGTTTTCAAAAGTAAAATTAAACTTGAGTGTTGGGCTCATTCTTTTTGTACACTATGTGAAAATGTTTCTCTGATCTTCCCCACCTGCCTAAGGCACTTTCTGATTAGATTAATAAAGAGCTGAATGGCCAATAGCTAGGCAGGAGAGGCTAGGCTGTACTCCCGGGCAGAGATAGAAACTCTGGGAAAGACTCAGGCTTCAATGATTCTCCAGCCAGACGTGGAGGAAGGCATATGTACGAAACTGAGGAGAGGTAATGAGCCTGGTGGCAGAATGTAGATTAGAATAAACCAACTAATTTTAGAGTGAAAGGACTAAGTTAGCCAGAGCCAGGCTGACTCCATGACAGGCTACAAAGTGGCACTTTGGGAGACTAGGCCTAAGTTTCTGTTTCCCAGAACTGAGAACCTGAATTCACGAACCCATGGTCAGCCAACCACAGCTGCAGGTAGCCAATCTGAGGACAGCTTGTCATCTGGTCCGAAGTACGTAAGGTAGGTAGAATGAGTAAGCGGCCTTCTGGGAGGTCTCCAGAGCCTAACCAATTGTAGGATCAGTCAGACCCCTGGAGGTAGAGCTAACTGATCAAGGTAAAACAGCACACACGCCTCCCTGAAATTCCCCGGACAATAAAAGCTAGGTCTGTGGGTCCATCAGAGGTCTCCATTCCCAAATTGGGAGACCCCCCGCGTGCAGGAAATTCAACTGAATAAGTGCTGTTTGCTTTAACATACTGAGTCTGGGATATCATTATTTGGCAATTCTTGGACCCTAACATTGGTTGAGAACAAGTCTAAGCTAAAACCTAAAGCATTCAGATTAATAAAAGATCTCTATGATATTGTCTGGGAGCTGGTGCTTCAGAGACAGCCCAGCAGTACTACTTGAGGTCTGGAGAGATGTCTCAGTAATTAAGACTGCATACTGCTTTCTCCAAAGACTCAGGTTTAGTTTCCAGCACCCAAATTTCATTGCTCACAAGTGCCTGCAACCCAGGGTTCTAGGGATCCAGTGCCCTCTCCTGGCCTTGCAGATACATGGCATGCAAACTCATGCATGTACGTGAACAAAAAAATAAACTTGAACATATACTAATTTTAGTTTTTTTTTTTTCTTACAAAGCTACATCAATTTGTTGGGTGGTGGTGGCACACGCCTTTAATCCCAGCACCCAGGAGGCAGATCTCTGAGTTGAAAGCCAGCCTGATCTACAGAGTGAGTTCCAGAATAGCCAGAGCTACACAGAGAAACTCTATCTTGAAAAAACAAAAATAAAAACAAAACAAAAAACAAAAAACAGCACTCATGTTGAGAAAGTGGTTGTACGAACAGATATATTAATGGAGCAGAATAGATTCATATGTGCACAGCTGATTTGCAGGAAAGGTGCCAAGTTCAATGGGGGAGGAATAGTCAACAAATAGTAATAGAGTAACAGTAACGGTAATAAAAACTTGTATGGTATTGACAGAAAACAGACAGGCTGATTAATGGAATTGAATTGAAGACCCAGAAGTAAATCTCTACACACTTGCGGATAGATTGTAGGAGACAAAGGGATCAAGGACACCATAAGAAAACGCACAGAATCAACTAACCTGGGTTCATAGGAGCTCACTGAGACTGACCTGCCAACCAGGGAGCCTGCATGGGACTGACTCAGGCCCTCTGCATATATGTTTTTTGTTTGTTTGTTTGTTTGTTTGTTTTGAGACAGGGTTTCTCTGTGTAGCCCTGGCTGTCCTGGAACTCACTCTGTAGACCAGGCTGGCCTCGAACTCAGAAATCCGTCTGTCTCTGCCTCCCGAGTGCTGGGATTAAAGGCGTGCGCCACCCCGCCCGGCTTGCATATATGTTATTGTGGTGTAATTTGATCATTTTGTGGGACTCCTCACAGTGGGAGCAGAAGCTATCTCTGACTCTGTTGCCTACTTTTGGAACCTGTACTGGCTGGTTTTGTATGTCAACTTGACACAAGCTGGGGTTATCACAGAGAAAGGAGCTTCAGTTGAGGCAATGTCTCCAAGAGATCCAGCCTTGGTCATGGTGTCTCTTCACAGCAATAGAACAGTGACGAAGACACTAAGTGAAAACGCATTTTAACCAATTGTGGGAGAGCTCTGCTATTATTAAGGTCTCCATCGCCCACATACAAATAGCTCTTCCAGCCACTGAGGACTCTTCTTAGCTCTGTCTCCATCAACATGCCTGCATGCCACCATGTTTCTTGCCATGACTAAAGTTCTTAAACTGTAAGCCAGCCCTAATTAAATGTTTTCTTTTCTTTTTTCTTTTTTTTTTTTAAAGGAGGACTCCCTTTTTCTGCAGGGCTTCCTTTTCTCTACCTGACCTTGTCTGGAGAGTGTCCCTGAGCACAGGTGTCTAGCTTTGTCTGAAAAAATGACCTTGTGCTGAGCTCTTTGCATAACTCAGCACACAGTCCCTCTCCTGCTTCCTGCCTGAGTGATAATTAGGTACTGTTAAGACCAATTAATCCTTTCTACCCATACCCCCCCAAAGCCCTCATATACTCTATTCCTGGACCAATAAAGTAGAGTTGTCTCACTGTAGGGACTTGTGGATGTCCTTCAGTCATACAGGCATCTGGCCCCTGCTTTCTGCTTGTTCCTTATGTCCTCAAGGAGCCAACCCTGAGGAGAATGGAGACCCACAAGCCACTGATTAAAATGTAGAACTAAAACTAGAGATATGGCTCAACAGTTAAGAGCACTGATTACTCTTCCAGAAGACCTGGATTCTACTCCCTACACCCTCATGGAGGCTCATAACTGTCTATAATTTGGGTTCTAGGGGATACCAGGCCTTCTTCTGGCCCTCGAGAGTATCAGGCATGCACACTGTGCAAACATACATACATACAAGCAAACAACCAAACAGAGAAAAAAGTGTGTGTGTGTGTGTGTGTATGTGTGGTATGTGTGTGTGTGGTATGTGTGTGTGTGTGTGTACATCCCATGCACAACCTTGGATTCAAGTCTTAGCACCACAAAAAGAATTTACATGTGTGTATGTGTGTGTGTATGAGAGAGAGAGAGAGAGAGAGAGAGAGAGAGAGATGTATTTATCTACGAGGCTGGGGGAGTATGGCTCATTCAGAAAAGGACTTTGCAAGCATGAGGATGTGAATTCAGTCTCTAAAACTGACATAAAAAGGTGGCTGTGGTGATTCTCTTATTCCCAATGTGGGGAAGCTAGAGACAGGATTACTTGGGCACGTTGGCCATCCAGTCAGGTTTAATAGTTGACCTCCAGGCCAATGAGAGAGTTTGAAGAATTCATATTATTTAAAAGTCCAACTAACCAAAGCCATCTGCAGATTTAAAGCAACCTCATTAAAACACTAGCTACATTCTTCACACAACTAGAAAAATAATCCTACGATTTACATGGGAGCAAAAGACATCCCCAATAGCCAAATTCATGTTGAGTAAAAAGAGCAAAGGTTAAGGCCCCATGATCCCTAATCTCAAGACATACATAGAACCATAGTGACAAAGCTGCCCTGTATTGGTGTAAAGACAAACACAGAACGGTGGGACACACTAGAGTGCTCAGAGATAACCCCATGCCTTTACAGCCAATTGATTCTTGACAAAGGTGCCAAAAACATACAAAAGACAGATTCTTCATCAAATGCTGCTAGGAAAACTGGATATTCACTGCAGATCAACCACCATCTCAAACACTACCCCAAGGACTAGCAAAGATGTCTTAGTAGGTAATGGTACTTGCTGCCAAGCCTTTGAGTAGAACTGGAAGCCACACGGTGGAAGTAGAGAAATTACTGCTAGAATTTGTCCCCTGACCTCCACAGATATGTGTGTCTACACAAATAAATGTGAAAAAGAATAAACTCAAGGTGAGCCAGTTGTTTATGTAATACTCAAAACTCTAAAATGAAAACAAGAAAACATATGGGAAATATTTAAAGATATTGCTGTAAATAATGATTTTGGGGTGGGGGGAGGAGGATAGGGTTCCAAATGCATAGAAAGCAAAATTTAAAAATGGCAAGTGGAATTACATAACTAAACTTTTTTTTTTTTTGCATAGCAAAGAAGACAAAAACTCAAGACATAATTTACAGGATGGGAAAGAATACTTGCTGGCTATTTATCTAACAGAGGTCTAATATCCAGAATCTATAAAGAGCTAAACAGAAAAAACAAAGGGACTACTTGTTTTAAGTAGTTCCATTTAAAATAGAGCAAATGAACTAAATAGACACTTCTGAAGGGAAAAATGAAATCTGTAGAAATAAAACACATGTTCTATGACTCTCCATCAGGAAACTTTTATTTCATTAGAAGTTTGACGTATAGATGGCAGTCAACCTTTTTCTTTTAGGCTTATGAAGGGCTCCTCTAGGGAGTTTTAGGGTGTGTGTGTGTGTGTGTGTGTGTGTTTCTTTTTTTTGGTTTTTCGAGACAGGGTTTCTCTGTGTAGCCCTGGCTGTCCTGGGACTCACCAGGCTGGTCTCGAACTCAGAAATCTGCCTGCCTCTGCCTCCCAAGTGCTGGGATTAAAGGCGTGCGGCACCACTGCCTGGCAAGTTTTTGTTGTTGTTGCTGTTGTTGTTTTTTAACTTGTTATTTTATGAGTGTTTTGCCTTCATGTATGTATGTGCACCACCTTTGTACGTGGTGCCCACAGAAGTCAGAAAAGGGTGTTAGATGCCCTGGAACTGGAGTTACTCAGGGTTATGTCACCAAGTAGGTGCTGGGACTCTGAAATCGGCCCTCCACAAAGGCAACAACTGCTCTTCACAGCGCAGATCTAAGTGTTGGTTCTTTTTTTTTTTTTTTTTTAAAAAAGATTTATTTTATTATATGTAAGTACACTGTAGCTGTCCTCAGACACTCCAGAAGAGGGAGCCAGATCTCGTTACGGATGGTTGTGAGCCACCATGTGGTTGCTGGGATTTGAACTTATCACCTTCGGAAGAGCAGTCGGGTGCTCTTACTCGCTGAGCCATCTCACCAGCCCCTAAATGTTGGTTCTTAAGGCATGCTCATGCCAAGCTCCTCGGAGAGCTCGGAAACTCAAAAGTCTTGCACGAGAGGAAGCCAAGGATGGATGAAGAGAGAGGGGACTACCGAGCTGAGGAGAGAGCAGGAGGGCAGGACAGACTCGGCGGAGGAAGCCCATTCTGGCAGGCTGGCAGCGCTCTTCCAGAACTCGGGCGCGAAGCTGGCGACGCTGGGGGGCGTGGCGTGGATCCGCCAGGTGCCCGCCCACGGGGAGGCACGGAGCATGCGCAGTGAGGTGCCCTCGCCCACGCGTCGCCTGGACACGGCTCTGGGGAGGCGGGCGCGGCCTCCTCCAGGGCGCAGCGGCTTCGCTGGCTCTGCGGTCCTCGGCGGGAGGTAGCGGCCTTTGGACCTTCCCCAGGGGCTCGGTCCCCGTGCCTCCCGCCTCCCAGGGTCTCCGGGCTAGCTGTGAGGACCCCCGTTTTCCTCGCGGCCGGCCGCCCGCCCGCCGTCCCGCCCTGGTCCTCCCTGGGCTAGCAGGCGTCCCCTCCCCGCCCCTCACACCTCCACGGGGGACCTCCGGGCAGGACTCTTCGGCCACAGTCACGAGGAAACCTCTGAGGAGACCCCGGCCGAAGGCAGAGCAGCGAGGGATGGACGCGGGTTCCCAGCATCCTCCGTGGCACAAACCTCGGGAAGTCAGCGATTTTCTTGAAATTGCACGCTCCGATTTGTTTGAAATAAAGGTACCCTTTCCCCGGTTCCCGTAGACTGGGTAGATTACTTCTGGCATATATTTTTGCGCCATGGAGCGGATTTTTTAAAAATCAGTTCTTCCATCTGCGGTGCCTGTTGTGTGGTGCGTGGTCTCTAGCCAGTAGCATCAGTGTTTTGAGAGGCTTTGCAGTATGCGTCAGAAAATGGTGTTTGCTGCCTCCCAGGAGAGAGGCGATTTTTTAGAATTCTAAGTGATGGGAGGTTGTACGTGATTCTATAGGGCACCGTCCCGAAATCTTGAAGTGGGTTTGCTGTTTTTTTATCTTTTACCTTTTACTTGAAAAAAAATATATAATTCTACCTATTCCCAAACAAATCCTTTTGCATAAATCCTTAAGTGTCTTTTATATCTAGAAGTAAGGACTCATTAAACAAAAAACGTAATACAATTAATCCCTCAAAATCAAAACTAACAAGTTGCTGTCCCCTGTACATCTATTAGAGTTCAGTAGAATCTAATGATGATTAACTGAATAGTGCCGGACGTTCTCCTAGTGCCTTTTATCGATTTGCATTTAAAGCTTTAAACATATATAATTAAATATGTATTTTATTTAGATTAACCAGTTCTTTATGTTTTGCTGTACTTTGTTTTTCTCTTTACATGTGCATACATAGAGTTTTTACGAACTATTAAACAACAAAGAAATAGCTTTTGCTTTGAGGATGATTGCGTGTATTAAATAGTCTTCTATTCACTTGTCATCCAGTACAGTGCATATTTCTAGTAATGCTATTTTACATGAGTAGCCATCAAATTTAGGAAACTTGGCATTGAATAATAGAGCATTTTTGTTGTTTTGTTTTCTGATGCAGGATAAAATGCGGCATTTGGCCGCCTTGTGGGGTTAAATCATCCTTCATTTGGAACACCTGAGTTTCTGTTTCTTCAGTGACACTGGTTAGCTAGTTTCATGTCAATTTATCACAAACTAGAATCATTTGGGAAGAACCTGAGTTGAAAAAAATGCCCCCCCCCCTCCCGGTGTGTGGCCAAGCCTGTGGGGCATTTTCTTGATTGATGATTGTTGTGAGATAGCTCACCCTTGGGCTGGTGGTCCTGGCGTGTATAAGAAAGGCTGTGCAAGCCACAAGCCGCTGGGAACAAGTCAGTAGGCAGCAGAGCTGTCTAACAGAGAACCTCACGTGCCAAGCCAGTGCCGAGCTCTGAATGGTATCGCAGTAGCCCTTCTTTTCATTTTGAGGCAGGGTCGGGCTGGCCATGAATTCAGTCTGGGCACAGAGAAGCCTGGGGTTTAGTCTTCCTGCCTCAGCCCCTGGAGTAGCTACAACTTCATGTGTAGCTCCAGGACTGGCTAGGCTTCTCCAGGTGAGCTAGTTTGGACTTGCTCACAGCTGTGTGGGCTGACGGAGTTTGCTTTACTTGGTGAGAGGAGTTTCATAAATGGTTACTCCAGAGATTTCTTTCTCACCTTTTGTGATTTAGCTCTGGAAAGTCATAGCGTCCCTTCTATTGTACTCTCTTGGCCAGAGTAATCCCACAGTCTATCTTAACCTCAAGGGAATAGGCAGAGCAGTAGCAAAGTCAGAGGAGGAGCGGAAGGCTAGGGAATTTGCTCTTCTTTATTGAAATATAGTCAGCTACACTGAGACATGCAGATCATATGGAAACTATGTTTATGGCCACTGTCTGAGAAGTAATGTGTTAAGAAAGCAAATACATTTCGCCTCTGATCAGGATGTGGGTGAAGTACAGAATGCAATTTCTTACCTTAAAAAAGAGAGTTATTGGGGCTAGAGAAGATGGCTCAGCAGTTATGAGAACTGGCTGTTCTTCGAGAGGACCTGGATTCAATTTACAGAACCCACACAGCAGCTCTCAACTGTAACTCCAGCTCCAGGAGATCCAACAGCCTCACACAGACATGCATGCAGGAAAGACACATTTTATTTTATTTTTTTATTTATTATTTTATTTTATTTGAGTACATTGTAGCTGTCTTCAGACACACCAGAAGACTGCATTGGATCCCATTACAGATGGTTGTGAGCCACCATGTGGCTGCTGGGAATTGAACTCAGGACCTCTGGAAGAGAAGTCAGTGCTCTTCACCCCTGAGCCATCTCACCAGCCCTTATTTTTATAAAATAAAAATAAATCATTTAAAAAAAATTTTAATAGATCTATTAAAAGTTCTCGAACTTCTAACTTAACATGTTCAGAGTTATCATTTGAATTTCAGATATCTCCCATAGGCTCATTATCTTGATTGAATACTTTGTCTCCAGGTTGTGATACTGGTTTTGGAGGTTCTAGAAACTTGAGTTTGGTCTAAGGACATGGGTCACTAGGGGTGCACCTTTGAAGGTTCATCCTGGTCCACTATCCCTACTTCCTCTGCTTGCTTTCTCCTGTGAGGTGAGACTGCTCTTCCCTGTGCTCCTACAGCAGGGTATTCTGTGTAGACAGCCTGCTGAGAGTCGGACCCTCTGAAATGAAGCCACAGCAAGTCTTTCCTCCCTTACTTAGGTGGTTTTCCTCCGTTATTTTGTCAGTGTTGAGAAAAACCTATCCTTTGTAAATATTACAGGCAATTTGTTATTGTTGTTATTATTCACAGAATCTCGTGACCGGATTTGCTTGATTGGTCAGTGGTATCTCAACAAGCATGGAGATGAGATTAGAAGTTTTGACATCAACAAGTATCAAGCAGAAAAAACCCTGGCCCAGAGTATCCTGGTTGGGTCAAGTGAGTTTTCCTTTATTCAAATACTAAGTTAGGTTTTATATATGTTAAATATGTGCTTTTCCTTGTAAGATATAGAAATAGTCTGGGGCTTCAAAAACCAACAGAGTATGAGTGTTAAAGTTATAATGAACACGTTAGCATTTTCAGAAAATGAGGATGGGTATGGCAGGTGGGTGTGTCAAATTTTTAATGCATAAGTTAGCATTTACAGAGAATTGAGGCATCTGTCTAGCTGAAAGCTTTCGTTTTCAATTTTTTCTTCATATGAAGTTTCTTCATATCAAGGGAATGTTGAATTTCTTACACTTGCACTACCAAAAATAGTGAGGTGTTTCCTAATATTGTGTCTTGTGAGTGTGCTATAAAGTAACCTCAGAGCTGGAATAGGAGAGGTGGGCCATAAGGCATTAATAATCCAGGAGTGCCATTCATAAAATACGATATGGGGAAACCTACATAATCCCCTTCTAATTATTTTTTAAAGATAATTTATTTATTATGTACAGTATCGTGCCTACACATATACTTATGTGCCAGAAGAGGGAACTAGACTTCATTTAAGATGGTTGTGAGCCACCATATGGTTGAACTCAGGACCTCTGGAAGAGCAGCTAGTGCTCTTAACCTCTGAGCCACTGCTCCAGCCCCTCCCCTTCTAATTATAAGGATCATTGACATAATTCAAATTTTCAGTGAGAAATTCTACCATTAATTAACTTACCTGGAACTTTCTGCACCCTGGCTGAACTAGTGAGGTCTCAGTATGCAGAACGATGCCAGTGAGTTTGGGGACCTGTTTGTGCCACAGAAATGCTCTGCGAGCACCCACATCATTGCTGCCAAGGACCATGCATCCATCCAGATGAATGTGGCCAAGGCTGTCAGGGACACAGGCTGGTTTAATGGCCAGTTAAAAGCCTATGGCATCTGCAGGGCCATTTGCAGGATGGGTGAGTCAGATGATTCGATTCTCCATTTGGCTAAGGCTAATGGAATTGTCTCAAAAAACTATTGAACAGAAGAAATTGGGAATAATTTTCCATAAATAAAAGTGATAAGTACCTATGACAACTGAAAACATTAACTTACCTGTAACATGAGTCCTCTACTTTAAAAAAACAATTTTTCCCAATTTTTATTAGATATTTTCTTCATTTACATTTCAAATGTTATCCCGAAAGTCCCCTATACCCTCCCCCATCCCCCGCCCTGCTCCCCAACCCACCCACTCCCACATCTTGGCCCTGCCGTTCCCCTTTACTGGGGCATATAAAGTTTGCATGACCAAGGGGCCTCTCTTCCCAATGATGGCCAACTAGGCCATCTTCTGCTACATATGCAGCTAGAGACACGAGCTCTGGGGGTACTAGTTAGTTCATATTGTTCTTCCACCTGTAGGGTTGGAGACCCCTTCAGCTCCTTGGGTACTTTCTCTAGCTCCTCCCTTGGGAACCCTGTGTTCCAACTAATAGCTGACTGTGAGCATCCACTTCTGTGTTTGCCAGGCACTGGCATAGCCTCACACGAGACAGCTATATCAGGGCCCTTTTAGCAATATCTTGCTGGCGTATGCAATAGTGTCTGCATTTGCTGGCTGATTATGGGATGGATCCCCAGCTGCATCAGTCACTGGTTGGTCCATCCTTTTGTTTCAGCTCCACACTTGATCTCTGTAACTCCTTCAATGTGTGCTTTGTTCCTAATTCTAAGAAGGGGTGAAGTGTCCACACTTTGATCTTCATTCTTCTTGAGTTTCATGTGTTTAGCAACTTGTTCAACATCCTTAATCATCAGGGAAATGCAAATCAAAACAACCCTGAGATTCCACCTAACACCAGTCAGAATGGCTAAGATCAAAAATTCAGGTGACAGCAGATGCTGGAGAGGATGTGGAGAAAGAGGAACACTCCTCCATTGCTGGTGGGATTGCAAGCTTGTACAATCACTCTGGAAGTCAGTCTGGTGGTTCCTCAGAAAATTGGACATAGTACTGCCAGAGGATCCTGCAATACCTCTCCTGGGCATATATCCAGAAGATATTCCAACTGGTAATAAGGACACATGCTCCATTATGTTCATGGCAGCCTTATTTATAGTAGCCAGAAGCTGGAAAGAATCCAGGTGTCCCTCAACAGGGGAATGGATACAGAAATTATGGTACATTTACACAACGGAGTACTACACAGCTATTAAAAACAATGAATTTATGAAATTCCTAGGCAAATGGATGGATCTGGAGGGTATCATCCTGAGTGAGGTAACCCAATCACAAAAGAACTCACATAACATGTACTCACTGATAAGTGGATATTACCTCAGAAACCTAGATTACCCAAGATACAAGTTGCAAAAACAATTTTTTTAATATTCTGTGTATGAGTGTTTCCCTTTAATGAATGTAAGTACATTACATGTATGGTTGGTTCCCACAAAGGACAGAAGAGGGGTAGAGTTGTGAGCTGCCACATGGGTGCTAGGATTCAAGCCCCTCCTGGAAGAGTAGCAAGTACTCATTTTTTGTTGTTGTTGTTTTGTTTTTTCGAGACAGGGTTTCTCTGTGTAGCCCTGGCTGTCCTGGAACTCACTCTGTAGACCAGGCTGGCCTCGAATGCAGAAATCTGCCTGCCTCTGCCTCCCAAGTGCTGGGACTAAAGGCGTGCGCCACCACTGCCCAGCTGAGTTTTTAACTTTTATACTCAGCAGAGTCATCTGGACAGGTGAAATTTATTCACCCATAAAGGAAGAATTTTAAAGGATCATGTATGGAGCTAGAGATCATCCTGTTGTAAATAAGAGAAGCCTGACACAGAAAGACAAGTCCTGCATGCATTTTCTCAAAGTGTGGAAAATCTGCATTTAAAAATAAATGCATATGTGATGTGACAGTAGAAAGGGGGACCCTTTGGGAGGAAGAAAGGGTGGGAGGGAAGGGAAAGGGCCCAGCGGGGAATGAAAAGGGTGGGGGGGGGGGTCCAGGGGAGGAAGGAGGAGTTCAGGGGTAGGAAGGAGGGGTCCAGGGGGACGTAGTTATGACAAAAGAAGGTGATAGAAAGGGAGAAAGATAAATATGCTATGCTTTTTTTCATGTTTCATTTATACTTTATATGTGTGTTCATATAAGACAAAAATGTAAGGGGAGTGAGTTCTTGGAAATAGGAAAGGAACAAGGGATGTTAATGGGCCAGTATGAGCAAAATATGTGATATGTATGTTTAAAAATGTTGCAATGAGACAATTTTGAATTTATTTTTTATACTAACTAAAATAATAATAAAAACAGATTGCTGAATCCCATAGCCTTTCCAGCTCAGTAGGTCTGGGCTCGGTAATTTACATTTTTCTGTTTGCTTTTTTCTTTTTTTTTAATGCTTAGAATGTTTCAAAACTTTGTTTATTTTGTGTATATGAGTGTTTTGTTTGCATGTATGCCTGCATACCAGAAGAGAGCATCAGATTCCATGAAAATTCTATGAGACTACAGTTATAGACGGTTGTGAGCTACCATGTGGGTGCTGTGAATCGAATCAGGACCTCAGAAAAAGCAGCCAGTGTTTTAACCCACTGAGCCATCTCTCCAGCTCTGCTAGTTTGTGTTTTTAACAGGTTCTGAGGCATCGTTGCTGCTGCTGGCTCCACAAACTTCATCAAAAATACCCTACTTTTTCTAGATAAAAAAAAAAAAGAGATTGAAGTCACGAGCTTATGGATTTCCAGGGCCATAATTAATGGAACAGTATAAAGCTTGGCCATACAAATGTTCACATACATAAGACATGAATCTGGCTAATGCCCGTAGCATGCTAGCCTTTAAAGGACTTTAAATGCAGCTGCGGCTGTTAGATTACCTTACCCAGTAATTTTAGCAAGAGATATTTTCTTATTATTTACTTTTTTCATAGTCCTGGATGGGGAATCATGACCTCAGGCATGCTAGACAAGCACTCCGGTCACTGAGCAACACCCCAACCCAAGATGTATTTTGAAACAGAATGGAAAATGCTTAGATTTTAGGTTAAAGTTTAGTTTAGATTTGTGGTGTAAATTATTCTTTTTTTTTTTTTTTGGTTTTTCAAGACAGGGTTTCTCTGTATAGCCTTGGCTGTTCTGGAACTCACTTTGTAGACCAGGCTGGCCTCGAACTCAAAAATCCGCCTGTCTCTGCCTCCCAAGTGCTGGGATTAAAGGCCTGACCCACCATGCCCAGTGTAAATTATTCTTGTTCTTAAATGTTACTTTGTTTTCCTTTCTAGAGTAACTTATGTAGATAAGATTGAATTCACTTTTGGGATCACCTAAGAACTAAACATGTTTTGTTTTGTTTTTTTCTCTTAGGAAAATGAAGCTGTTTTTCTTTTGGATGAGAAATTCATAAATGAGATTAATTTGCTGTCAGGAAGAACAAAGAAGAAGATTCCTAGTCTTCAGGCTTTGTTGAAAGATGTTGTTTTCCTGGCAACATCCACTAATGGTTAAGTAATACTGAATGTTCACAGGGTTGCTTACTGTGGTTTTAAAGGAAACAAAGTGAGTGGTGGTGTTAACATTGGTTTTGCTTTGAACAGATGTGTGGCTGTCTGGGGTCCTCACCACAGGAGAACTGTTCCTGTGGAACAAAGATCAGGATTGTTTGAAAAAGATACAAGTGACTGAAAAGCCTAAAGAAGCTATTAAAGGTGCAGTAGGTAGGGATTTTTAGATTTTTGTTTGATGGGTAAAAGTCTACGAAATTTTTTCATATTGCTATGTTGATAACTACATCTGTGTTTGTGTGCTTATGAATGTCTTGTTTCTGTCTGTATACTGTATGTTCTGAAATTTGGCTGATGGGGCTTTGCACCTAGTTCAGCTTGAAGGAGAAAACCTGGCATGCCTGTCATTGCTGTGATGTCATCCTACTGTTCCTATGTTCCTACTGTTATATAAGATTGCAGGTTTTATAGAACAGGTCTGTAATCCCCACTGTTCAGGAGACCGAGGCAGGAGGACCAGGAGAAGTATTGCTTGTCCCTCAGAGTGAGCTGAAGGTCAGCTTGGGCACAGACCTGTCTTCACAGGTGAAAAGGACTTTAGTAGTGGTGGGTCTCCGTGTTAGAGAACTTGTCCAGCATGCACAAGGCAAAGGGTCAGTTCCTAGTACGTTACGGTAACGCCTGGCATGGCGGTACACGTCTTTAAATCCCAGCACCTGAGAGGCAGAGGCAGGCAGAGCTCTCTGAATTTGAGGCCAGCCTGGTCTAGATAGTAAGTTCCAGGATAACCAGGGCTACAAAGAGAAAGTCTGTCTCAAACAAAAACAAAAAGTAGTAAATGTAATTGTTGTTCGTACTTTTATTACTAATGCTTTAATTATGACATCCTGAATGTAAACAGCTTGAGTTCTTATTACAAGGGTAGCTAACCTTGCCAGGCAAGCATTCGGGAGGCTGAAGTAGGATCGCAGTGAGTCGGAGGCTGACAGATTGACACCCTACTTCATAAAAACCAAAAAGTGAAAAAAAAAATCAGATTTCAAAAGTTTAATTTTTCTGTTTTGTTTTGTGTTAATTAGCAAGCTCTTCAAGACTATACCTATATGTAGCTGAAAATGGGAAAAGAATTCTGCTTATTACATCTTCCGGCTGTATACTTCTGTGGGAATATTTGGAACTGAAGAATATCTTGTCTTCTAAAAGCCTTTCTTTGATGGGTCAGTGGTCCCAGATTGTGCCCAAAGAAGCAGTTTCATTGCCTTCCACTAAAGATAAAGAAGCTGTAGTGGATGCTGTTTTTGTAAAAAATGAGGTAAAATCCAAATGATACACTATGGAGTAGAGCTCTTGGGCTTTAAGAACTGGTTCTGCCAGGGAAGCTGTCTAGTCAGGGAGAGTATAATTGCACACCTGTTCGTTACTAGTCAGAGCAGGTACCAGGTTACTGTTTGGAATGATAATTTATTTTACAAATGGTTTCAAATTAAAATTCCCTTTCTCACAGTCATAATACGACTTGTGGTGAGCATGGTAGTGAATAGTAGATTCATTCTTTAAAATAAACATTCTTTAAAATAAACAAAGTAGTGTCAAGTTGTCTCTGTATAAACTTGCATCTATTAACTAATCCACTTTTTCTAGAAATTGTAGTTTGAAGTCAGGCTTGGTGGTACATAACTGTAATCTCAGCATTATGGAAACGGAAGCAAGATGATCAGTTCAGACCAGCCTGGGCTATGTGAGAGCCTCTTTTTAAAATAAAAGCAGGGTGGTGCTGGCACAGGCCTTTAATCCCAGCACTCAGTAGACAGAGGCAGGTAGATCTCTGAGTTCAAGGCCAGTCAGGTCTACAAAGTGAGTTCCAGGACAACCATGGCTGTTACACAGAGAAATCCTGTTTTGAAAAAAACAAAACAAAAATTGCATTTTGAAATTTTACTAGTCCCTCCCAGTAAGGTGATACTCTAATATAAATAATATAAGCTCTAAAAAAAGAGAATCCAAAAACCTTCCCAGCAACAGCAAATGGCAGTATATATTTTTGAACTAGTATTTATACGTATCTATGAAGTAGCATATAGTACTTCTATACATTTATATATTATAGTCAAATCTGGTTAGTAAGCATTTCCATTCCCTCAAGCATTAAACACATTAATATGTTAGGAATTTTAATCTTTGGGTCACTTTGATGATATTGTTCTTCTATTTTATATGATCAATCATAATAGTGATAATACGGTCAGCAGTTACCCTCTGTGCTGCTAAAAAGCAAGTACGGAGTCCTTTACTTGGTGCCTCTTATTGGACTTGAATGTAAATAGCAGGCTCAGGGCCCTGGGTTTCTCCCTAGCCCCAAAAGAGCTGATTTCCCATTTGGGCCTTGCTTCTGGGAAAAGAAAAATAACTTAGCCTTAAGCTTACTGTTAAGAATGAAAATATAAGCTGGGTCCTGATAGTTTCCATTTATAGGAGACATTTTCTATATATCAATTTATTTTCAGATTAATTTTATACTAAATTACTGTATTTATCTACAGTTACTTGGCGACTGCTGCCTATGTTCGTTTACTTTTTATTCTGGAGAATGCTTGAAGTTAATATTTCTGGCCATTCAGTGGTATGAGAATGTATTTACATCTGTAAGGTGAGGTAAATATTTCCCTTTCTCTTATTTTCCACTTTTAAACTAGTGTTGTCATTTTTGACCAATATGTATTTATGATTTTTAGATCTTCATTTTGTTTTTTCTGGCTTTGTAGATCTTTCTTTCTACTTTTCACTTTTAAACATTTAATTTAGATAGTTTCTCTTGTTTTTATTTCTTTTCCTAGAAGGGAGAACATGTAAGAGATAGCATGGTTTGTGGTGGTATATTTGTCTTGATACTATAAAAATAATTCCTTTGAAGTGAATTGAAATTTAAAGGGGGCAGAAATATTTGGATTTACATTGTACCTTCGAAATGCTCAACTGTTTTGTTTTATTCTGTGTTTTTGGACAAGGTCTCATTATGTAGCCCTGGCTCTCCTGGGACTCGGTATGTAAACCATGCTGGTCTTGCATGCAGAGTTCCTCTTGTTTTTACATCCCAAATGCTGGAGCCATCAGGCCTATCCAAGAGTTTGGTTTTTAGCCGGGCGTGGTGGCGCATGCCTTTAATCCCAGCACTCGGGAGGCAGAGACAGGTGGATTTCTGAGTTTGGGGCCAGCCTGGTCTACAAAGTGAGTTCCAGGACAGCTAGGGCTATATAGAGAAACCCTGTCTCGAAAAAACAAACAAAAACAAAAAACAAAGAGTTTGGTTTTTTGTTTGTTTTTATTTTTAAAAACATTTTTAATAGTAAAATAGTTTGTATTCTAAGCTCCATAAAACAGAGAAATATATTAAAAGCTTATAATTCCTATGTAATATTTGGAAAAGTAATGTGACTTATGATTTCTTTAACAGTACATTGTTAGTCACATAAAGTGAAACAATTACGTTTGTAAGTAGGTAAGTAAATTTATACATCTATCTAATCTCTCAGAACAAATATGGGAAATTGACATAATCTAAAAAGGTCTGTTTTCCCTATTTTTTCTCAGTTTTTAAACTAATGTACGTTAGTTACATAAAAAACATGTTTCTTTATCTATTTCTCTTGTTTATATTCATATCCCTATCATTCTCACTCAACCCTCTTCCCTGTTTTGATGATTCCAGTAAAATGTTTTCTGTCTCATAAAAATGTTTAAACGCTTAGTTGAAACAGGTATATTTAGGTTTGATTATGGAACATAACTCTATTTACGGAGCTCCAACACCAAACTAGATTGATGGACAGCTGCTGAACAGTCACTAATATGTATGTTTTCATGTCTGGAAGTATAGGTCTACCCTTTTATTTTTTGTTATAAACTGTCTATCAACTTCAGAATTATTATATGAATTTGGCATGGTCTAACATGCCTCTAGCCTCTGTCACTTGGGAAGCTGAGGAAGAAGGCTCACTTGATCCCAAGAGTTCAAGGGCAATCTGGGTCATATGTTGAGGCCTCATCTCCAAAACAAAATACACACACATCAAAAATAAGTAAATAAAATTGTTAAAGCTTGCTATCATTTATTTCATTCCTTTGTTAGGTCATTGCTGTTCCGTGTTCACTGGGCACAACAGGAATGCCCTCTGTGCCATCTGAGTCCTAAGTGTGCTTCAGTAAAGTCAAGAGGAGCTCTGATCTCCGCCTTCTCAAGAGATGGCCTTGCCCTGGCTGTGACTCTTAATCAGAAAGACCCAATGGTCAGTAATAGCCTCTGTCCTTCTACTTCAGGATTTAAATTGATGTCTTCAGTTCATTGTGTTCTGGTAAAGTTATATAAATTAACTGTCATAATTTTCGAAAGTTTTTCTGGAGAAATATAAAATTAAAAAGCTTACCTTGGCTGGGAGTGGTGGCACACGCCTTTAATCCCAGCACTCGGGAGGCAGAGGCAGCCGGATTTCTGAGTTCGAGGCCAGCCTGGTCTACCAAGTGAGTTCCAGGACAGCCAGGGCTATACAGAGAAACCCTGTCTCGAAAAACCAAAAAAAAAAACATAAAACAAAAAACAAAAAACAAAACAAAACAAAACCCCGAAAAGAAACAAAAAAGCATATCTTGGTGGCAAATGCCTGTAATCCCAGCACTCTGCACACCGGGGCAGGAGGGTTTAAGTTGATGGCCAGCCTGGGCTACATAGCAGAACCCTAGCTCAAACATAACAGTAAAAGGAGGATAAAAGAGACGGAGGGAAGGAGAGTGGAGAGCAGGGCTGCATGTGTCCTCGCCCTAGCAGTTTGAAGGGCTGGGGTGGGAAGGCTTGAGGTTTAAGGCTACTCTGAGCAGCTTAAGCAGAGAATTGTGACAGTTGTCAGTAGGGTCTGGCTTAGAAAGCCTGCTTACTGTAGCAGTGTATAACGGCCTTCCCAGCCTCCAGTGTGGTGAGCAGTGCATGCAGCAGGATAACTTCATTGCTTGTCATGTTTTCCCCCATCTAGGCAACTCAAGTGTTATTTATAAACACATTGAATTTTGTTACTCTCTGTGGTGGCCTTAAAGGATGTAGTAATAAGAATCCCGTGGTCCCAGCTACACTTACCAGGTAAGAACACATGGACTTAATTCTAAGGACGTTTTGTTTTCTTTCCAATACTTTAAGAAGTTTGAGCACTACTATCACAGGAAATATCATTTTGATAAAGATTTCAGCTTACCTTTTTACCTGGTAAATTTTGAAAATTGCTTTACATAAAGCAAGCCTCAAATGCTTTTAAAGGAAGGATAGGGTAGAAAATACACAGATGTATTTTCTTCTTCAATTTTTCTCCTCTATCTCCTTAGGAGTGCAGTTGTGAGTAGGTAGAGCAATATGAGGCGTTGTTAGAGAGCGTAAGATGGAAAATCCAGGAGGGAGACCATCACTCATTCAGGAAGGCTGGGGTATTTACAGCCTTTTAAACATTGACATCGATGGTTATTTTTGGATAACAACATGAACTATAAGACTTGTATAGGTTGGGTGTCGTAGCACACACCTTTAATTTCATCACTCTGCAGGCAGAGGCAGGGTGATCTCTGGGAGTTTAAGGTCAGCTTGGTCTATGTAGCAAGTTTCATGACGGGGCTATAGAGGGAGACCCTGTCTCCAAAAAACAATTAAAGGAAAAGACCTGTAAAAGATGTAGTACAAATATTTCCTCTTGAGCTTCGAACTTCCTTCTGTGCTATCCTCTGAGTCTGCAGAGTGGTCAGGTCATCTGGCCTCTTCTCTTCATTCCTTCCCTCCCCACACCTCCTCTCTAAGAGCAGCACTGGGCTTGGCTCAGGGGTCCTTTTGACTAATGTCTGCCACTGTCAGAAGGGTTGGGAGCTCCTTTTTGTTCTGGTGACACATGCTGCTGCCAGGGAGTTCTGGAACAAGGAATGGCTTTGGGAAGAGGCACAGCTGCAGAGTGGATAGGCACAGTCTCAGAATCTCTCTGTCCGTTTTGGCCATAGGTGCCAGTGAGATTACAGTTCATTCTCATCAAAAGATAAGTGCCTCAACTTTGGGGAGTATTTTCATTTCTGAATTGCTTACAAATCTAATAAATTTCTAATTGGAATGATGTTGGAAAAGATATGTAAGCCTTTTATTTCTACAAAATAAAATTCACAAAATTTATGCGAGAGTTACCTACAATCCAGTCCTTTCTAAAACTGTCATTTGCTTTTTCTAGGTCATACTGGGTAGGGGACATCAGCTGGACGCATGACAGTCTTTTTCTGGCTTGTATATTAAAACGTGGCTCCCTGGTTTTATTGACCTGCCTAGGTGAATTGTTAACGTTAGTGACGTTTGGTTGCTCTATAGAATTTGGGCCAGCTGAATTTATTCCTCTTCATCCACTAATAACATATAGGTGAGAAATTTGAATTGTTTTGTCTAATACCTTATTTCCTTTGGTGATTAATTTTGTTATATATTTTTACAAAAACAATTTCATCTCCAAATTTATGTTTTTTCTTTCTGTGAGTCTGTCTTGTCAATATCTGTTTCTTATCTGTTCCTAATTATTTAAAGTTTTCTTCCTGTTTCTTTTTGTGGCTTAATCCTGGTGAAAATTTGACATTGTGACTATGTAAGTATAAAGTTATAATTCTTCATAGTACTAAAAACTTATCTTTACTATAAAAGACAATAAAACATGATGTTTATTATTTTAAAAATGTAGCACCGAGGGAACTTAGTAACTAAAAATTAACATTTTTCCAGAATCTGTTAGTAATAGAATATAGAGTGTAACCATCTTTGGATTTTAATTAAAGAAGGTAGCAATTTGACTTTGTAGTCAGATAAGTAATTTCAAATACTAGTTTTCCTATTTCTTAGTTTTGTAAGTGAATAATTTTTTTTAATTCTGAATTTCTTTTCTCATGAAATAAGGATGATAGTAATTGTCTTCTAAGATTGAGGGAAAGAAGTAAGGATATACATTATTATATGTGGTTCTCAATAAGATAAGTGCTGAGTAACTTTTGGTTTACTGTGTATAGTCAGATGTATAGAGAGAGCTGTTTTAAAAATTAACTCATTTTAAAAATTGTGTGAGGAGGTGGGTGCAGTGTGTGTGAAGGCGGAGGCTGCAGTTAGGGGCCTGGCTGCTGTGAGGAGGTGGGTGCAGTGTGTGTGGAGGGGGAGGCCGCAAATGCCCCTGGGGCTGGTGTTCTAGGGCTCTGACTGCTCCCCTTGGATGCTGGGGATCAAACTCCAGTCTTCTGGAAGGGCAGGAAAAGTTCTTAACTGCTGAGCCATCTCTCCAGCCCCAAGAGCTATTTTTTAGATAGAAAAAATGGAAATGACTTTTGAAATTTGTAAGTCTATAGAAGGGAAACTGTCAGGACTACATCCTCGATTTGTTTAGCAAAAAAGCAGTGCTTAATTTTTAGTGACAGATTAAAGCTTGGAGAACACTATCAATCCTTAGAGTGAAGGGTTTTTGTTAAGCCTTTATATTTTTATTTTATGTATATGGGTATTTTTTTCTGGGTGTATGTCTGTGAACTTTGTGCATGTGGTGACCAAGAAGATCAAATAAGGGTGTTAGATCCTCTGGAACTGGGGTTACCTCCATGTGGGTGCTAAGAACTGAGCTCCAAATTTGTGTTTCCTTAAATTTTCTCACATTCTTTTTTTTTTTTAAGATTAATTTATTTTGTGTATATGAGTATACTGTAGCTGTACAGATGGTTGTGAGCCATCATGTGGTTGCTGGGAATTAAACTCAGGACCACTGCTCACTCCAGTCCTGCTTGCTCCAGTCCAAAGATTTATTTATTGTTATATGTAAGTACACTGTAGCTGTCTTCAGACACACCAGAAGAAGGTGTCAGATCTCATTACGGGTGGTTGTGAGCCACCATGTGGTTGCTAGGATTTGAACTCAGGTCCTTCAGAAAAGCAGTCAGTGCTCTTACTGCTGAGCCATCTCACCAGCCCCATATTCTTTTCTAAATTTACTATTTTAAGGCATTTCAAATGATTTCTCTTTTCTAGTAGGTATTCATTATTTGAAAAAGTAAAATTTGAAAATCATGATATAGTATTAAACAGTATAAAAATGATTTTTACATTCCAAATCCTCAGAGGTAACAATTAACATCTTAGGGTATTATTGTCTTCCAAACAAGATACTCATATTGCATTTATAATAATAGCAATATGTTAGTTTCCCTCAACATATGGTAAATTACATGTAACAGTCTTTTATATTTTCATTTTAAGTATATTTTATATGTGTGTATGTATGTGCATGCTGTGATGTGTGTGTAGGTACAGGTATGCTGCAGTCTACGTGTGGAAGCAATCTCTCCTTCCACCATAACAGCTCAGGCTTATGTGACAAGTGCTTGTACTCACTGAGCACAATGGATACACCCTTGTCGGGCCTCTTGGGCACTGCATGCATTGGCATTCATGCAGGCCAAACTGCATGCATGTAAAAAACCTAGCTCAATCCAAAGGATGGACCCAACGACTGCAGCTGCCAGGGATCCATCCCACAATCAGTCACCAAACATAGACAGTATAGCATATGCCAGCAAGATGGTGCTGAAAGGGCCCGGATATAGAGGTCTCAGGGGAAAATATACCAATGCCTGGCAAACATGGAGGTGGAAGCTCACGGTCAGCTATTAGATGGAACACANTGGCCATCAGTGGGAAGAGAGGCCCCTTGGTTATGCAGACTTTATATGCCCCAATACAGGGGAACGCCGGGGCCAAGGGGTGGGAGCGGGTGGGTAGGGGAGCAGGGCCGGGAGGGGGGAGGATATAGGGAACTTTCTGGATAACACTTGAAATGTAAATGAAGAAAATATCTAATAAAAGTTGAAAAAAAAAAAAAAGTAAAGAACCTACTTTCACTGTAGGGAATGACAGCTTTCAACTAGCATGTATCTGTTACTAAAAAGTAGGCATTAGCCGGGCGTGGTGGTGCATGCCTTTAATCCCAGCACTTGGGAGGCAGAGGCAGGCGGATTTCTGAGTTCGAGGCCAGCCTGGTCTACAAAGTGAGCTCCAGCACAGCCAGGGCTACACAGAGAAACCCTGTCTCGAAAAACCAAAAACAAACAAAAAAAGTAGGCATTGTGCCATACTGTGGTGGCATGTGTCTTTGATCCCAGCACTTGGGAGGCAGAGGTAGGTGGATTTCTGTGAGATCAAAGCCAGCCTGGTCTTTAAAAAAAAAAAAAGTGAGTTCCAGGACAGCCAAGGTTTATACAAAGAAACCCCATCTCAAGAAAACCAAATATAATTAATTAATTAACTAATTAAAAATTAGTCATTGCTATTTTGCTAAACATAATCAGGGGCATACCCACATCAGTTTCCTTCCTATAGATTGATACATTTAACAGTATCTTTTATACATCTCTCTTTTTGTCAGACACTGGTGTTTTTTGTTTTTTGTTTTTTAAAGATTTATTTATACGCGCACACACTTTTCTGATGTGTCTGAAGACAGCTATGGTGTGCTCAGACACACCAGAAGAGGGCATTGGATCCCATTACAGATGATTGTGAGCCACCATGTGAATGCTGGGAATTGAACTCAGGACCTCTGGAAGAATAGCCAGTGCTCTTAACCGCTGAGACCCAGAAACTGTTGTTTTTTGTTTTTTGTTTTTAATTCTTTTTATTTTTTTTAAAGATTGATTTATTATTATATTTAAGTACACTGTAGCTATTTTCAGATGCACCAGAAAAGGGCGTCAGATCTAATTACAGATGGTGTGAGCCACCATGTGGTTGCTGGGATTTGAACTCAGGACCTTCGGAAGAGCAGTCGGTGCTCTTAACCACTGAGCCATCTCTCCAGCCCCCAGACACTGTTTTTTAATGGTCCCATACATACTGCTCGGTTGTTGGACAATTGGCTAATGAAAAACAATCTCTATTAGAAATCCTGGGCATCCTGAAGTGTCTTTGTGCAGTGCTAAAGATTAGACTCGGGACCTCGTACTTGGTAGGCAGGTCTCCAATATCCATATTTTAATAGTTCTCTAGCTCAACAAATTACAATGTATCAATGTCTCATTTTATATTTATAAAACATTAAATATAATAAGCACCTATATTACATAATCAGAGTCAGCTATATCACTATAAGAGACACTATAAGAGATATGTATATTTATGTAACCCATTCAATTTTAAACTCATAAAATGCCCTTCACAATTAGTCTCCAAATGTCCTTCTTTCTTTTTTTTCTCCTTATTAACAATTGTATTGATTGTAATTTTTGTAATTCTATTCTTATGCTTATATATTATAGAAGAAATGTCAGCTACTTAACTTTTTAAAAATAAAAGTAAGATTCTACAATTTTGGGAGTGGGTGGATAGGGGAGCATGGCAGGGAGGGAGGATATAGGGGACTTTTGGGATAGATTTGAAATATAAATGAAGAAAATATCTAATAAAAATTTTTTTTAAATTCCACAATTTTTGTGAAACAGGTTGCATATAGTTTAAAAAAATAAATGCCACAAAATTCAGGAAAAAATGTGGAACCATATAAAGACATATGTTTTGATGATTGTATGTTTCCTGGAAGACAAATACACAATCAATACTTTGACGTGTGTCTCATCCGCTTGCTCTCATTATTCTCTGTGCTTACTTGGCTTTGTTTTGAATAATATGATTATTTCCTTTAAGACCCTTCTCTTGTTGATTATTGACTTTTCATGTTTGTTTGCTAGACCACAGCAGCTTCCATTTCAAGATTCAAATAATTCTGTAGATTCATCAGCCTCTGAGAGGGACCCTCTGAGACAGAGGTTTTCTATAAAAGCTCACTCACGCCTACCATACCTTATTATCTCTGATGGATACATGGTTACAACCCTTCGGTTTCTTGATAACCAGTCTCCAACAATGCTCATGAGGTCTTTGCTTCTTGATTCAACCCAGAGGCTTGAGAAAGCATACCAGAGTATGATGCTGTCTAAGGTACAGTGCCTTTGGGTATCTGTGGTTAAAAAGTATTTTTCTCTTCCTTTCAAACTTAAAACTATTGACAGTAATAATAGCCCTTTTGACACTAGAAGTTTTAATTGCTTTAGATTTATAGATAAAATTTTTTCTTGGAAATCATTTTGTCTTTTTTTTTTTTTTTCCTACAGCCCAAGGACAAAGGGCTGAATTTCCGATCTCTGGATTCCTTGAGGTCTAGCCTGCTGAAGCATCAAGGAAAGGAAAGTTCAGTACATTGCACTGTCCCCAGATTTTTGCAGGCAGAAGAAACAATGAAGTTAAATGAAACCACAGATTTTCAGGTACTTAGTATAGACTGACTTTATTCTAAGGAATTCATTGGTTGGTTGTTTTCGTTCTTTGTTTTTTCTTTTCTTTTTTTTTTTGTTGTTGTTGTTGTTAAAGGAAATAGAAATTTAAGAATAACACTGTGATTCTATGCATAAGGCTTGAGTGATATTAAATATTTCTCCCTTTGTGTTTAGGATTTTGAAGGAGAAGAAACTAATGAAGTTGAACAATTTGTAAACAATTCATCTTCTTTTTGTAACCAAAGAAAAGATCTACAGTTCAGCATGGTCAAGGAAGGAAGATTGGAGTTTGCATCTATGTTTGATACAGTTCATGCAAAGGATGATTCCAAGGAGACAGACAGAACCACTGCAGAACTACACTGTATCCAGAAAACACTACTTGCAGCTTGGACTATAGGAATTTCAAAAAATGTAACAGAAAAAAAGCTAATGTTAAATTACACAGTTCTTTGCATCACTCATTTTTTCTATATTCTTCAGTTTATAAAATGTCCTCTGCCTAAGTTTGACCTGTTTTTAAATAAGAGTCTGAAGCGTAACGCATGGGTACTTTGTGTCTTTCAATTCTTTCATCAGTGTTTATCAGTCCACTATTGGGATATGAGATATAGACAAAACATGGGCCATTTGATAAAGCTCACTGCAAATACTGTAAAGCTCTTCCTGACTGAGCGACAAGAGCTTGGGTCATTCTCAGAGAAGCTTTGGGCTTGCCTCTCTTTACTGCGAACTGTGACTGCCCATTTAAATGGCATGTGCAGTCTTCAGCCTGAGGCTGTTCCAGCAGCCGCTGAGGAAAGTAGACCAGCAGAGCTAGACTCGTTAACGGTACCTATTTTTCAGGCTTCTAAGGAAAATTGGCCTTGGGGCTCATGTTTAAAGATTTATCCTCAAGTGACAAATCTTGTACAGAAGCCAGGTAACAGGTAAGAATACTAATATTAGTAAAACACCATTAGAGTTCTTAGACTGGAATAAGAAGTGTATAATTTGGTACTTTTTAGTATACTTACTAGGTTTTAAAACTGTTAGTACTAATCACAGAGTAATTTTTCACTCTAGAAGGAAACTTTGTAGCCACTCAATTCCAGTATTAAGATATATTAATTTAAAAATATTTAAGTGCCTGTTTCAGAATAGCAGCCCATCTTCCTGATATATCATATGATTTTTTTTCCCTTGTTCCAGTCAACCCCGCTCGCTCCACTCAACCCTGCTTGCTCCCGGCCAGCCTCACTCGCTCCCGGCCGTGCCCCCCCCCATGGCCCCCGCTTGTTCCAGCCAGCCCCGCTTGCTCCGTTTGGCCCCACTCGCTCTGGCCCTGCTAGCTCCGGCCCTCCCCGCTTGCTCCGGCTGTCCCCGTTTGGCTCTGCTCACTCCGGACAGCCTCGCTTGCTCCAGTTGGTCTCTCCGGTCCAAGGATTCATTTCTTTCTTTTTTTTTTTTTTGGTTTTTTTGAGACAGGGTTTCTCTGTATAGTCCTGCCTGTCCCGGAACTCACTCTGTAGACCAGGCTGGCCTCGAACGCAGAAATCCACCTGCCTCCACCTCCCGAGTGCTGGGATTAAAGGCGTGCGCCACCACGCCCGGCTGGGATTCATTTCTTATTATTCTTTATAAGTACGCTGTAGCTGACTTCAGACGCACCAGAGGAGGGCGTCAGATCTTGTTACGGGTGGTTGTAAGCCACCATGTGGTTGCTGGGATTTAAACTCATCACCTTTGGAAGAGCAGTTGGGTGCTCTAACCCGCTGAGCCATCTCACCAGCCCTATCATATGATTTTTAAACTTTTTTTTTTGGTTTTATGTCTATGTATTTGTGTTTTTGTTTGGGTACCCATGGAAGCCAGATGAGGGTATCAAATCCTCTGGATATGAAGTTGCAGGCAGTTGTGAGCTGCCCACTGTGGGTGCTGAGAGGCAAACTCAGGTCCTCTGGAAGAGCAGCAAATGCTCTCAACCTCTGAGGCATCTTTCCAGACTCTCTATATAAATTTTATTTGTCAATCAAAAATTGTTTCATTTTTTTTTCCAAATATTAACACATTTTGAGGGGCGGTCTTGGGCAGCCATAGTGATCTTGAAAGTATATAGTAGGGCTGGAAAGGTGGCTCAGCGGTTAAGAGCACTGACTGTTCTTCAGAAGGTCCTGAGTTCAAATCCCAGCAACCATATGATAGCTCACCACCATCAGTAATGAGATCTGACGCCCTCCACAGGTGTGTCTGAAAAAGTACAGGTATGTACTTACATATAAATAATAAATCTTGAATGTATATAGTAAAAGTTAAGTATATAATGAAAAATGGACACAAGTGCATAAAAATTTTGAGAAGATCTTGTGGCCATTATATGCATTTGCCACCCACATATAGTATATATATTTTGATTGTGACTGTGATCATTAACTTGGTCACTATGTTCTGTTGATTCTGTGAGGAAAACAAGTAAGACTAATGAAGGGAGCTGAACTTACTCTCGTCCCTCATGAAGTTTGGTTTTAATGATTACCAAATGTTTTTTTTATAGATTGATTGCTCTTTGGAGACTATTGTATAAAAAAACTTTAAGGTATCAAGCGCAATTAAGCCGAAGAACTCCTGATGGTGACAGACAATTAACTGAAAATATAAGACGTGAAGTATCTTTTGTCAAGACTCTGTTATGTCATGTCCAGACTAACCTGCAGATGGCTGGGGATAGCTTGAATGAAGCCTTAGAACTTAGACCTATCAGTGGTTAGTATCTATAAACACTTTCTAACTCCTGGGATATGTGAAGTCATGGACTGGGCTATGAGTTTTCAAAATGGATTATACTTACTTGATTTTCAGAATAATTTCAGCTGGAGATATATCTACTGAATTTTAAAACAAACTTTTAAAAGTTATGTAATCAGCTGTAACTAATTATTGGGTAAAATCATCCTTAGGTGAAGAGTGCTTTCTGCTAGCATCATATGAAAAGTCAGTTTGCCTGTGGAAGAAGGCTCTACAAGAAACCCAAGAGAAAGGTAAGGAGTGTTTCCAAAAAAGTAACTGTATTGGGGGAGAATATAAATTAACTTGCTGCAGAGTTTAAAAATCTTAAGTTGACAGTGTTCACACTATCTTACTCTCTTACTCTCCAAGATGCAGATTGTAGGGAACTTGACTATATTGTATTTGAAATAATGCTTGATTTTTAAAATCATGACACCATGCTGGGCAGTGGTGGTGCACGCCTTTAATTCTAGCACTTGGGAGGCAGAGGCAGGCAGATTTCTGAGTTCCAGGTCAGCCTGGTTTACAGAGTGAGTTCCAGGACAGCCAGGGCTATACAGAGAAACCCTGTCTCGAAAAACCAAAAAACAAAACAACAAAAAAACCCAAAAATCTTTTCAATGCTCTGTAGTTAAGTTTCCTGCCCAACACACCCTGCCTGTTTAATGATAAAGCCTCTGGGTGAATGTTAATGGACAGAATGAGATTTACACCCTAAATATTTCTTCCCTTTTAAAGCACCACAAATATCTAAATGGGAAACTACACATCAGATATCCTACAGACATGGGAGCTAAGCCTCTTGCCTTTAAGGGATTTGAGTGTTTTAGGTTAAACAGAGCATGGGACTTAAGTATGATTTACATGGCTTGTTTTGTTTTTATAATGCCATAGGACTCAGAAACTGATGACATCTTTTATGATATTGGATTGAAGGTGTGACTGAGATGAAGAAGCAGTCACTGCCTGGTCAGAGCACTACGCTTTACATTTATTGTCTGGCTGCAGTAGCTCTACACAGTCGAGCTGTGTGTCTGCCTGCTTACTCCCCTTTCCACCGCCTAGTTTTTTTTTTTTTTTTTCTAACTTTTATTAGATATTTTCTTCATTTACATTTCAAGTGTTATCCAGAAAGTTCCCTATACCCTTCCCCCTCCCGGCCCTGCTCCCCTACCCACCCGCTCCCACATCTTGGCCCTGGCGTTCCCCTGTACTGGGGCATATGAAGTCTGCATGACCAAGGGGCCTCTCTTCCCAATGATGGCCAACTATGCCATCCTCTTCTATATATGCAGCTAGAGACATGAGCTCAGGGGATACTAGTTAGTTCATGTTATTCTTCCACCTATAGGGTTGAAGACCCCTTCACCTCCTTGGGTACTTTCTCTAGCTCCTTCCTTGGGAACCCTGTGTTCCATCTAATAGCTGACTGTGAGCTTCCACCTCCATGTTTGCCAGGCATTGGTATAGTCTCCCACGAGACAGCTATATCAGGGCTCTTTCAGCACTATCTTGCTGGCATATGCTATAGTGTCTATGTTTGGTGGCTGATTGTGGGATGGATCCCTGGCAGCCGCAGTCATTGGGTCCATCCTTTGGATTCAGCTTCACACATGATCTCTGTAACTCCTTCAATGTGTGCTTTGTTCTTAATTCTAGAAAGGGGTGACATGTCCACATTTTGATCTTCCTTCTTCTTGAGTTTCATGTGTTTAGTAAATTGTATCTTGGGTAGTCTAGGTTTCTGGGCTAATATCCACATATCAGTGAGTACATGTTATGTGAGTTCTTTTGTGATTGGGTTACTTCACTCAGGTTGATGGCCTCCAGATCCATCCATTTGCCTAGGAATTTCATATATTTATTGTTTNGAAAAAATGTTCAACATCCTTAATCATCAGGGAAATGCAGATCAAAACAACCCTGAGATTCCACCTCACACCAGTAAGAATGGCTAAGATCAAAAATTCAGGTGACAACAGATGCTGGCGTGGATGTGGAGAAAGAGGAACACTCCTCCATTGTTGGTGGGAATGCAAGCTGGTTCAACCACTCTGGAAATCAGTCTGGAGATTCCTCAGAAAATTGGACATAGTACAACCGGAAGATCCTGCAATACCGCCTAGTGTTTTCTAATGCTTGCTGTAGCACAGCACTGTACAAGGCACTAGAGATACAGAGTAAAAAGCTTACCTTTGGTTAGAGCTGGGCTCGGGAACAAGAAGAGCACTTCTGTACTCTAAGCCTGAAGGTACAGATGATGGGTTAACAGAGGATGAGCGTTCCTCATGAATTTAGATTCTAAGTAAGGTAGGTCAGCTGAGTCATACCATTAGCCCTACATCATAAAAGGTATCTCTAGTTTCATGAATCCAGAGAATCCAAAGGCCCGAGAAATACTAAGAGTTTGGCAAGGTGCAGGTTGTTTCCTCAAAATAGGATGTGTGATCCATGTTTGCAGCATTAGTGTCTGGTGGGTCAGGAATGGTGAAAGGGAGCAGTAGCAAAGGAGGCCTGTATGAAGGGACTAGAATGTCAGCAGGGTCAGGTGCTTTTTTATTTTTAAAAACATGGTCTGTCTTTGTAACTCTGGCTGGCCTGGAAGTTACTGTGTAGACCAGGCTGCCCTTAAACTCCCAGAGATCTCCCTACCACTGCCTCCTAAGTGCTGGTATGTTAAGTCAGTTTTAAAATGGCATTTATTCATGTGGAGTGGTGTGCATTTGCTACAGAATTACATGCAGAGTCAGAGGGTGCCTTGTAGGGTCAGTTCTCTCCTTCCTCCATGCGGGACCTGGGTCAGACTCAGGCTGTCAGGCTTGTCCCACTGCTGGCCCACCTGCAGGGAGCAGACCCTCCAAGTAAGTACAGAAGGTCCCTGATTTACAATAGTTTATCTTTAAACTTTTAACTTAGTGATGACAGGAAAGTCGTGTCTGTTCACTAGTAAGCTTCAGACTTGTTTTTCCAATTTGTCCTGAGCTAGAAGTTCCATGCAGTGTGCACCGCTGAAGAGCAGCAGTGAGCCCTAGTGCCTAGTCACTGTCTGACCACAAGGGTTGATACTCCACAGTGCGTTCTGATGACTGCTAGGCTAGGTATGTGATTGCATCTTTTAAATATTTATTTTTATGTTCTGTGTATAGTGATTTTTTTACATTTATGTCTGATATCTGTGCACCATATACCTGAAACTTATAGAGGTCAGAAAGAAGGTGGTAGATCCCTTGGAACTAGAGTTACAGAGGGTCGTGTAGGTGATAGGAACCAATACCTAGGTACTTTGCAAGAGCAGCAAGTGCTTGCTCTCTGCCGTGCAGATCTATCTTTCCAGCTCACATAGATGCATTTTTGATTTATAAAATATTTCCTATTTATGCATTTACAAATCAAGGAGCCCCTTTATAGGTCAGTTAAGGTCACTTTGGTACATTTGTGGTTGGAGGGCTGTGGACTGTGTACAAAGCGAGACCTTTATTCAGACGAAGAGACTGAACCAAAGTGGCATGCGTGCTAATGGAGTGGAGTTCATACTTCACAGACACACAGCAGGTTTGATCAGTGGAAATGGTGACTGAGTAGATTTGGGAAAAAATTTAATGTAGTTCTCGGTTTTAAGATCTGGTTAACTGGATAAAGGAGAGGAATTCAGTGAAATAGAAAATTTTAGATCTGTGGCTCTCCCTTATTTTTTGTTAACTTTATTGATTATGAATATCACATTATGTACCCCAATCCAACTCATCTCCCTGGCCCTTTACATCTATATTTTGCCCTTGCAACCTTCCCACAAAACAAAAAACAAAACACAAAAATATATCACTGTGGAAGTTGGGGTATGTCACACAGTACATACACTCTTTTGCCCAAACAGCTTTAGTTGCACCTGTTCATTGCAGTGAATAAGGCCTGGTGAGGCCTCTGGCTTCTGCTACACTTTTAGTACTGGACTCCCACCTGGACGCCTTGGATATCTGTTGCTGCTCTGTGTCACACAGCTCTTACAGCTTCTGTTCTGCAGGACCAGCCCCTTCATGTGCTCCAGCAGTTTATAGATGGGGTAGATGTTAGGGTGGATCCACTCAAAGTCCTGGGTGGTAGCTGAACTGGTCAACCTGACAATTTTCCTGCACCCATATTGCAGGATATGTGATACACTGTGAACCCCAAGATTGTGTTATTTGCTGGAAAAAAATAACCTGTTTCTAGTTGTTGTGTGGCTCAGCCCTTAACACACAGATTTAATCCCTGTGGTTGCAATATAGACATACTTTTAGTACATTCCTTTAATCCCAAACAATGACAGTGAAGTTATTTTATAGAAGGAAGCACCCATGTTTGAAAGTAACTTCTAATTGACAAAATAACAAATCAGAAAAAGACCTGACAAAATAAGGTATGCCCAACTTACAGGGAGAGGAAAGGGAAGCTATTAAAGAGACTAGTGCAGAAAAAGAGAGGGGAAGGCAGTTTTACTGGAAGAGTTTTACTGAGACAGGTTGAAGAGAGAACAAGCTAGACACAAGTGAAGACAGCACAAGCCTGAGAATGAGAAGCCAGATTAGAACATTTTGCCAGTTAGTATGAGTCTAAGCTGAGTAATTCAGTCAGAAGCTAAGAGAGAGGCCAGATTGAATCAGTCAGCTTGGAGAGGAGTTTGAGCCAGAACAGCTGAGTTGAATCAGCCAACCAGAGCTCAGAACAAGGAAGGGTGAGCTTATTCAGCAACAAGTCTCAGAGGCTGGAAACATTCTAGGCCTGGATAGGATTGTATGGAGACACTTCCAAGACTAGGCCTAGGTTAGCAGACGGAGGCAGTAATCTCATTGGAGCCAACAATTACTTCAGGTGAATAGAAAATACTTTTACACTCCCATGCCACCTGGGTTAGCTCTTGAGCACTGCCCATGTAAGGGACAGGGACAGCTCAGTGCTTTGGCCACCAAGGGGTGGGGTCTGCTCTCCTGCTGTTCCTCACCCACACCACCAGGGCCAGCTCCACTGGGCTGCCCAGGCAAGGAGCAGGGCCTGCTCTCCCAAGTGCTACAGCTGGCAAGGGCCAAGGGCAGCTCTCATGCCCTTGGGGCCAGCTCTTCCCGTGCTGCCCAGGCAAGGGGAGGGGCCATCTCTCGCACACACCACTGCATGGGCAGTGAGGGGTGGGGCCTACTATCCCGTGTTCACACCCTCAGGGCCAGCTACCTGTGCTTCCTGGCTGCTCTCCAGAGTGCAGTGCTGCAGCCAGCAAGGGCCAGGCCAGCTCTCCAGCTCCCATGCCCTTTGGGCCAACTCTCTCTGCTGGGCGGGGCCCAGCTCCAGACCCGTGGTTCTAAACCTGTGGGTTGAGACTCAAACAACCCTTCACAGGGTTTGCCTAAGACCCATCAGAAATTACAGATACTTACATTATGATTCCATTACAATTTACATGACATAACAGCACAATTAAAGCTATGAAGTAGCAATGGAATACTTTTATACTGGAGGGTCACTGCAACATAAACAACTGTATATTAAAGGGTCGTAGCATTAGAAAGTTGAGAAATCCAGTTTTAGATGAAAATAGTTCCCTTGTGAGTCTACTGTGTGTTGGGTTTTTTTATTTATAACTATACACATAGGTGTGACTTCTGATAGTGGACAGTTATAGTAGCAGTGGCTTCAAAGAAAGTGTTTTACGGATGGACTAGAGGTTGCCAGGCTCAGGCTGATTTGGTGTTTCTGTGTACACCTCCAAGGCTTAGGCTCCTTTCATTTTTCTGCTCTGTTAATATTAAGGCTATTTCATGGGCCTGTGTTCCAGCCATCACCTGCATGTGGTTGGCAACTGATAAGGAAAGGCAAGAAGTGTGGGGAAAGGTCCCTCCTTAGCTGGGCGGGCTGCCTCCTGTACGTGAGCATTCTGTAATATCTGCAGTGTCATGTCTTGGCTCACATGAGGGCTTATTGTAGTAACCCCAAATAAAGTTAAGTCTTTGACGTTGGAACTTGAGGTAGAAATAAGCAGAAGACCTTCACAGTGACACGGTGAGACTTTACAGCTTTTAGGTAACATTGATCATCTTAGGGCCTTCTACAAAGAAAACAAAATTATTTAGAGTGCAAAATGAAAAGACCTAAGCAATACTGACTTGTTGTTGTTGTTGTTATATTTTGAGACTGAGTCTCCTTTTGTAGCCCTGGCTAGCCTAGAACTATATATTGTAGACCAGGTTGGCCTCGAGTTGAGAAATCCTACTGCCTCTGATTACTAAGATTAAAGGAGTGCGCCACCATGCTTGATTGCTGCCCTGTTTTATTTTTTTTCCTTTCATGATATTTTCATTGATTATTTGGGAATTTCACATCATTCACCCAGGTCTGTCCTCCAACCCTTGTGACCTCCCTTCAAAGAGGAGGAAGAGGAGGAGGAGTAAGTGGAAGAGGAGGAAGAAGAAGGGGAGGGGGAGGAGGAAGAGGAAGAAGAGGAAGGGGAGGAGGAGGAAGAGGAAGGGGAGGGGAGGAGGGAGAAGAGAAGGAGGAGGAAGAGGAGGAGGAGGTCGTTGAGTATGTATTACTCGTATACCCACTGGAGAATGGTCAGACTCCCAGTGGCCCGTTCCTTAAGGAAGACCAAGTCAGAAATTCTTTACTGTAGTATAAAACAGATGCAAAAACCTGCATGCCATAATGGTATAACTTGCTTAATTTTCACAGATATCACACAGCTGTCTACATGGCTTGTAAGTTGAATTCTTCTGTTTCAGGAGGAAGAAGGACGCGTTTTCTGCAGTTACGCTACTATCTCTCTCTCTTGTACTGCCACCTCTACTGCTATAATTTAAATGATGCTCAAGGATTATGTGATCATCTAGTAAGAGAAATACTCAGCCGGTCCCAGTTACCTGTAAAAGAAAGTAAAGATTGTTCAGGTATACTTTTAAAAATTAACTATGTTATTTGTTTGTTTATTTTGAAACAGGGTCTTGCTGTGTTTCTGACTTTCTTGGTACTCATGTAACCAGCCCCATGCTGGCCTTAGCCTCATGGCATTTCTCCTGCCTCACCCTCCTAGCTGCTGGGATTATAGGCATGTGCCATCTCACTGACTTAATAGCACTAATTTTTCTTTATAGATT
Organism: Mus minutoides; assembly: GCA_902729485.2. Lineage (NCBI taxonomy): Eukaryota > Metazoa > Chordata > Mammalia > Rodentia > Muridae > Mus > Mus minutoides. The sequence continues at coordinate 1,058,048 of LR749731.1, forward strand.
TAGAGAACAAATTGTTTACATGTAAAAATTGCCTTTCCTTTAGAGTGGCTAAGTTATTCTTTGTGGATTTTGGACTGTCAGCTTCTCTGTGGCTTATGACACAGCTGTTATTTGGGATTTATCCTTTGTATATTCTGGATCTTAACCTCCTGAAGGATATTAGCTGAAAAAGTTATCTCCTGCATTGTGTGGATCTTAACCTCCTGTAGGATATTAGCTGAGAAAGTTATCTCCTGCATTGTGTGGATCTTAACCTCCTGTAGGATATTAGCTGAGAAAGTTATCTCCTGCGTTGTGGCCTTCTTCATCACTAGGTTGATTGTTTCCTTTGCTATGCAGAAGCTTTGTTAAGAAATCCCATCTTTCAGTTGTTGGCTTTAATTTCTGAGCGGATGGAATGCTATGAGAGAGTCCTTCCCAGCCCCCATATCCTGTGGAGTGCTGTCTGTGTTTTCTTCTTGAAGTGTCAGGAGGTCTTTGTTCGAGTGGAACTCTGTTGTGCAGGGTGAAAGATAGGGGTTTGGTTTCATTTTTCTAAATGTGGATGTTCAATTTTCCCAGCATTATTTGTTTTAGTTTGCTTTCTATTGTTACACTGACCAATAATCCCAACACTCAGGAGGCAGAGACAGGTAAATCTCTATGACTTCAGGGCCAGCCTGGTCTACATAGTGAGTTCCAGGTTAGCCAAGAAACCTTGTCTCAAAACAACTAAGACAAAAGCAAACACACACACACACACACACACACATATCAAACTTCAAACCTCAAAACACTAATCAAAATTAGTGTACAGTTCGTTGTGAAAAGAGATCATGGCAGAACTTAAGGTAGAAACAGAGGCAGAGAGCCTATTGAGTGCTGCCTATGGCTTGCTCAGTGTACTTTCTTACACCACCCAGGAATGACATGGCACTGTCCACAGTTGGCTTGGGGCCTGCAGGAAAATGTCCCATCAGCATACTTACAGGCAGTCTGATGGATGCATTTTTGTCAACTGAGAGTCCTCTCCCTAGATAACTCTAGGTTGTGTTAAGCTGACAAAAAACTAACCAGGACACCATTTACTGAACTTGATGTCTTTCCTCAAGTTGTATTTTTGGCATCTGTCAACTACTGGATGGTTGTAATAACATATACACTTAGGTTTGGGTCTGGCATCCCATTCTGTTGATCTGATTGTCTTTGTGAAGTGCTCTGAGGTTTTTATTACTATAACTCTCTGGCACAGCTTGAAAGCTGATGTGGTAATCCCTCCAGCATGTTCTTTTTTCAGAATTGCTTGGCTATCTGAGCTTTCTTTGTGCTTCTCTATGAATTTTAATACTTTTTCTATTTTGGTGAAGAATATTATGAATATTTTGATTAGGATTGTAATGAATCTGGCTGAATCTGTAAGTTGATTTTGACAGGATTACATTATTCTAACGATCCATGATCATGGGAGATCTTTCGGTCTTCTAGTGCCTTTTTCAGGTTAGGTTTATTCTTAGATATATTTATATATCTAATCTCTACTGAGATTATTAGGAATGGGAGTGTGCCCATGATTGCTGATTGTAATTGGAATACAGAAAGGTTGCTGATTTTTATAAATTGATTTTGTGTGTTTGTGTATTCTGTCACTGTAGTGAGAATATTGGAATTTTGGTTTCTTTTTAAAAAACACAGAATTTTTTTTCTTTATTTACATTTCAAATGTTATCCCCTTTCAAGGTCTCCTTTCCGGAAACTCCCCTATCCAGTCCTCCATACCCCTGCCTCTCTACCACCCACCCACCCACTCCTACCTTCTTATCCTGGCATTCCCCTACACTGGGGCATTGACTCCCTTCAGGCCCAAGGGCCTAGCCTCCCACTTATGTCCAACAAGGTCATCCTCTGCACATATGTGGCTGGAGACACGGGTCCCTCCATGAGTGTATTCTTTGGTTGGTGATCCAGTCCCCAGGAGCTCCTGGGGTTCTGGCTGGTTGGTACTGTTGCTCCCCCCTTGGGGCTGCAAATCCCCTCAGCTCCTTCAGTTCCTTCTCCAACTCCTCCATTGGGGACCCTGCACTCAGTCCAGCGGTTGGCTGTGAGCATCTGCCCCTGTATTTGTAAGGCCTGGCAGAGCCTCTGAGGAGACAGCTATATCAGGCTCCTATCAGCAAGCACTTCCCGGCATCCCAGTGGTGTCTGAGCTTGGCGACTGTATATAAAATGGATCTCCAGGGGGAGGCAATCTCTGGATGGCCTTTCCTTCAGTCTCTGTTCTACACTTTATCTCCATATTTCCTCCTGTGGGTATTTTTGTTCCCCCTTCTAAGAAACACTGAAACATCCACACTTTGTTCTTTCCTCCCCTTGAGCTTCATGTGGTCTGTGAATTGTATCTTGGGTATTTCAAACTCTTGGGCTAATATCTACTTATCAGTGAGTGCATACCATGTGTGTTCTTTTGTGACTGGGTTACCTCACTCAGGATGATATTTTCAAGTTCCATCCATTTGCCTGTGAATCTCATGAAGTCATTGTTTTTAATAGCTGAGTAGTACTCCATTGTGTAAATGTACCACATTTTCTTTATCCATTCCTCTGTTGAGGGGCATCTGGGTTCTTTCCACCTTTAGCTATTGTATATAAGGCTGCTATGAACATAGTTGAACACATATCCTCATTACATGTTGGAACATCTTCTGGTTATGTGCCCAGAAGTGGTATAGCTGGGTCCTCAGGTAGTAATATGTCCAATTTTATGAGGAACCACCAAACTGATTTCCAGAGTGGCTGTACCAGCTTGCAATCCCACCAGCAATGGAGGAGTGTTCCTCTTTCTCCACATCCTCACCAGCATCTGCTGTCATCTGAGTTTTTGATCTTAGCCATTCTGACTGGTGTGAGGTGGAATCTCAGGGTCCTTTTGATTTGCATTTCCCTGATGTTTAAGGATGTTGAACATTTCTTTAGGTGTTTCTCGGCCATTTGAGTTTCCTCAGTTGAGAATTCTCTGTTTAGCTATGATCCCCATTTTTTAATAGGGTTATTTGATTCTCCTAGAATCTAAGTTGTTGAGTTCTCTGTACATATTAGATATTAGCCCTCTATCAGATGTAGGATTGGTAAATATCTTTTCCCAATCTGTTGGTTGCATTTTTGTCCTATTGACAGTGCCCTTTGCCTTATAGAAGCTTAAAACACAATAATATCCTAAGAATGTTTTTGTGAGTCCCAGGTGTGGGCTATGGGCTGATCAGACTGTCCGCAGCAGCTGTGCTTTGCCTCCTGCTCGGGCACAGGGGTGATTTGCCAGCTGCAGATAGTTTCTGCAATTATGTGACGTTTGGAATTCTGGGGACTTTTGAGAGGCAGAGTGGGTTGTTGGTTATTGGTTGGTTGTTGGTTATTGTTGGTCAATGTTTATTAAGTAGTGTGCAAAGAAGAAACTAGATATCCTGACAGCGAATATCAAACTTGGCCCAAGGAACTTGGCACCCCAGTCAGCAGGAAGACATTGGCCCTGTTCTGTCCCTGACTTAATTCAGGGAACTCTTCTCTCTCTCCTCTGTCCTTTTTTCCTCTCCTATCTAATGTTTGGGGGTTGAAAAGGCGGGAGAAAAGGGGCGGGAAGAATGGTGGAAGAAAGAAGCACCCACAAAGTAGCCTACGACAGCTACAACCACATTACTGAGTGTAATGTTTGTTTATAGAAGTTTCCTGGTGAATTTTTTGGTATTTCTTATATATTTTTTCTTATTTTCTATGAATAGGGATAATTTGATGTCTTTTCTTATCACGGTCCCTTGAGTTTCCTTCTCTAATGCTCTAGCTGTGCCTTGGCCTATGTCTTGAAAGCAGCTGTGCTCACCTTATCCCACCAGTGTACCACAAGCACTACATTGAAGGATGGGGGTAGTATATAGCGGCCCCAGCTGGCCAGAGTATGCAGAGCTGTTCCAGTCCCGGTCTGAGGACTCTTCTGGCTGGCTTGTACTTCATTGTGATAGGGGATGGGCCTGAGAGTGGGGCTGTCTCAAATTTTACTTTGTTATAGCTTGTTGAGACTCTCTTCTTGGTCATTTGCTCTATTGCTTAGATTGTGAGATCGCAGTGACTGGAAATGTCCACCCAGAGGCAGCTCTCAGAGTTGTCCAGTGCATGGCCCGCTTCATGGCTGCCTATTTCACCAATGAGCCACTCTTCGTCCTGCCGCCTCACAGTGTGAGTGTTCTCCCTCCGCTTCATGTGAAAACAGGTAATACGCTAAACAGAAACGGTTCTGCCTTGCTTTTTGCACATGCTTTTAAAGTCAGTATCCTATGGAATTTGCAGTTTTGAGACTCAAAGCTTGACTCCTTTTCTGAACTTACTGTTTTCATTTTTCACTTGTTTGATTTTTTTTTCAAGTCAGGGTTTTTGCTTTAGCTTCTTGAATAGCTCAGATTATAGGTGTGAGCTGAACAGTTTATCTTCCTTCCTTTTATATTTTCCCTTGTTTATTACATCCACCTACCCACCCATCCATTCATCCACCCACCCACCCACCCATCCATTCATCCACCCACCCAGCCATCCATCCATCCATCCACCCATAGGAGGTGTTAGCTCATGCCTGTCTGTCAAGTGCTCTATCATTGAGCTATACTTCAGACTCTTGTTGTTTGTTGAGACAAGGTTTTATGTAGCCCATGTAAGCTTTAAGCTCACCGTGTAGCAAAGGATAACCTTGAACTCCATTTGATCCTTCTGCTTTTGCTTCTCAAGTACTATAAGTGACACGTGCCATGCTTGGCTGCCAGTCTGTGTGTGATTGTGTGTGTGTGTGTGTGTGTGTGTGTGTGTGCACGTGCATGCGTGTGTGCACTCGGTGTATATGTGTGCTGAAGCCAGAGGAGACTTCAGTTGTCGTTGTTCAGGCACCATCTACTCTTGCTCTCTTTGAATTCATCTGTGAGTTGGGACAGGTTCCCTCACTGGGTTGAAATACACCAAATAGATTATTCCGGTGGCCAGCAACTTAGGATCAGTCCATGTGTGCTGTCCCAGTACAGAGATTGTAAACATGCACACGCATGCCTGGCTCTAAAGATGAGCCCCTGTGTGCTGTCCCAGTACAGAGATTGTAAACACGCACAAGCAGGCCTGGCTCTAAAAACTTTGGGTTCTGAGGGTCAAACTCAAATCTTCATGTGTATAAGGCAACCACTTTATTGACTAAACTCTCTCCCTAGATATCAGTTCTCTTTTTTTAATGAAAAGTAATGTATTAAATATTTTGTGTGTTTTAAATATTTTCTGAAATTGAAAAAAACTTTTGGCTCTATGGATAATGTAAAATGAGATAAAATGCATCTCTTTCTTTCAGATTTTATAATCTATGAAAAATAGGAACACATTTCTGAATAGTTCAGTTACTGTACATTATGATCCAATATATTTTAAAAGATTGTTTTATTTTTAGTATATGTTTGTGGGTGGTTATGTACATATTAGTGCAATGCCCAAGAAGGCCAGAAGAGCTCACTAAGGTTCTTTGGAACTGGAGTTACAGGTGATTGTGAGCTGCTGGTTTTGGGTGCTGGGAACTGAATCCTGATCTGGTAGAATAGTCCATGCTCTTTTGTGGCCCAGCAGTGTTCAACCTATGGGTCACCACCCCTTTGGGGGTCCACCCTTTCACAGGGCTTCCCTAAAGCCATCCTGCATATCAGATATTTACATAAATTCATAACAGCAAAATTATGGTTATAAAGTAGCAACAAAAATACTTTTATGGTTGGGGGTCATCACAGCATGAGGAACTGTACTAAAGGGTCCCGGCATTAGGAAGGTTGAGAGCCACTGCCGCAGCCCCTGGTCTGGTACATATGTATGTACATTTCATCAACTCATTAAGCAGTAGGCACCTTGATTTATGTGCACTTACTCTGTTTCTGCTGTGTTTTATCTTTTAGGGATGTTTGTATTTTATGCATAGCCCATTTAAGGAAGCATAAATCTCAGTATTAATAAAACTATTCTAGAGGACATTGTTTCATTTTGTATGTCTCTTCATTATCATGTTTGAAAATATTAACTAAAAACATATTTCAGGAGTTTGGGTCTATGTATGCAATTGTGATATCATTTTCTCTGATTGATTCACAGAACATTCCCTGCGACTTATTCCTCTACAACACTCTAAGGTGGCCAGTATTGTTAGAGATCAGAATCTCTCAAATGTGTGGACAGTTGAATATACCCTCGAATTATTATTTATTGGTGGCCTGATTCCAGAGGCTGTGTGGATGGCACATAAACTTGGAGACTGGAAGACATCTGTTTCCATTGGTGTGGCCTTCCAAGTGTTCTGTAAACATGATTGCAATTTTGTGCGGTATGGATTTTTAAAATATCTACCGTGTGTGTGTGTGTGTGTGTGTGTGTGTGTGTGTGTGTGTGTACATGTGCATATATATCATCGCACCTATGGAGAAGTCAAAAGAAAAGTTGTTAAAAAAACAAAAACAAAAACAGGGGGCTGGAGAGATGGTTCAGAGGTTAAGAGCACTGACTGCTCTTTCAAAGGTCCTGAGTTCAAATCCCAGCAACCACATGGTGGCTCACAACCATCCCTAATGAGATCTGATGCTCTTTTCTGGGTGTCTGAAGACAGCTACAGTGTACTTAGATATAATAATAAAGAAATCTTTAAAAAAAAAAGAAAAGAAAAGAAAAGTTGTGTGAGTCAGTTCTCTCCTTCTACCTTGTGTGTTTCAGAGATTGATGTCAGATCATCAGGCTTGGCAGCATGTCTTTTTATCTGCTAAGGCAGGTTACCATCCCAAGGAATGGATTTTTAGATAAGCTTCAAATATTGCATAATAGCAAGTGAGGGGAAGGCAAGAAACATTCCATGTAGGAGATGCCCTTTCAGATGCTCACTGGAGGGTGGGTAGCATTTTGATGTATTGAGCAGCTAAGGCGTGCAAACATCTTATGCATGAGCAAAAGCATTTGCCAGGGGAGCTTTGGGTTATTTTGGGTAGAGGTATGTATGAAGGACAGCAGTGAGAATAGAGAAATTGGATCCTCTGAAGAGCCTTTTTGTAAGTAGGGTTAACAGAGTAATTGACTCCATATTTTCTTAAATACATTTACTTCTTGATGTAAAAATCTTTCCTTTTTTCAAAAATTTTATTTCTCTTGTTGCAGGTCCAAGAAAAAGGGTATGGACCTACCATTAAATATGATACCAGCACAGATTTTCCAGGAAAAGCTGCAGTGCTTTTTAGGTCAGCCAGTCTCTTTGGCAGCAAAAAATGAAAAGGGCTCAAAATATAAGCAATTTACAGGTATGTTAGCTACATAAGTTCTAAGTGTATCAGGTTAATATAAACCCTGTACTATTACAAAAACGTATGAATATATTTAGAAATATAAACACCCTGAAAAGTTTAAGGATGGTATTTATACGTAATTGTGGGAGCACAGGAAACTGATGTCAGTGAGCTGGTGTGGCAGCTCATTGGCATAGGACTTTCCTGGCACGTGCTCTGCTCAGGTCTTGTCTGATCCCCACAAGAAGAAAGAAAAAGAAAGCTGGTGTCAGGTGAAAACATGCTTACAGCTCAGCAGTAGATCATACAGCACGGTAGTTGAACACTTGCTTGACATGTACGAGGCCCTGGATTCAATCTTCAGCACTGCCAAAACCAAAACAGCCATACTGGAGTATATTCTGTTTTGTATATACATTTATACTTACTGTTGTAATCTTAGAGTTGGGGCCTTGTTATGTATCCTGGTGTGACCTTGACTCCTTCTGAGTGCTAGGACTATAGTCATGAGCTACCATACCTGGCTGATGTTACCTCCTGTCATGTTTGTTAGATCCCATTGAAGAAGAAGATGCTAGTCTGCTGTTTGGATCTGTGCAAGAAGTGCTGAAAGCATCAGTCATGGCTGATGCTGATATTGTTTCAGAAACACTACAACTGTTGATGGACTCAGCCAAGGACTTCAGTAAGAGGCTGTGGGGCTTAGTGCCCGTCGACTTGTACCTTCCAGCGCCTCCGCTGTATTGCCCCCAGCCAGCTGTTCTTAGTGAGGTAAGCTCACTGGAGTCTTCTCAGTGAAAGGGTGTTTTGTCTGCTTTGTAAAAATAGCCTGGTAATAATGATTATGTTAAGAATGCAAGAGCTGAAGATAAACTTCTAGCATAACTGTTTACTAAATGTACAGTCTTAGGTAACATACCAAACAGTCGTTTAAGTAACAGACAACTGTTCTGTTGTCCTCAGGAACATGGTGACAATCTTCTTTTAAAAGCTGAAAAAGATAATCGCCAAAAGCTGTCTGGAATCCTGCAGCGGGTCCTCCTGCTTTTCCGGGCATCTCGGTGTTCTTTTCCTGTAGCGCAGTGGTACATCTTACAGCTGAGATGGGCAAGGAAGGTGATGCAGAAGGTATGCAATGTCTTAGTCATCTGGGTGCTACGTAAGGCAGCTGAGAGCGCTCAGTTACACCAGGGCTTTCCCGAGGAGCCCTGCCCTGTGAACCATAAATCTTGGGCTTATTTACAATAAAAACGCCGGCCAGTTTGAGGCTGAGATGCCACCATGAGGTGAGTCTCTGGGCTAGCTCAGGTTAGATCACTATGTATGGTAATAAAGCATGTCACTACATAGTAAATTCTTCCAGACTGTGCCTATTATTCTACCACCCAAATGTTGGAAGAGTTCCTCTGTTTAAGACACTCCCCACCCCTTCTGGAAAGTTAAGATGCTCTGTGCACCTTCCCTGACAGAGAAGAGTCAGCCTCCAGGGAGGGCTTTGACCCCAGGACTCTGGTGAGATCCCCATCTTGTATCCCAGGTCTCTCAGAGACTAGTCCATGCAGGAGAGCGCACGGGCCACAGAAGCAACAGAACTTTTGGTCAGGGGCCCTTTACGCCTTCATCCTCAGCCAGGAGGCAGAGCTGAGACCCAGACCTCTGGCCACCTTTCCCCGCCAGTGGAGAGTCAGCCTCCAGGGAGGGCTCTGACCCTAGGACTCAAGAGAGAGTTGGACTCCCAGGAGTGCTAACAGGCTAACAGAATCACAGGAGGAACAAGCTCCACCCAGAGACAGCTATAACAACTAACGCCAGAAATTACCAGATGGCGGCCAAAGGCAAATGTAATAATCTTACTAATAGAAACCAAGACCACTCAGCATCATCAGAACCCAGCACTTCCAGACAGTGAGTCCTGGATACCCCAACACACCTGAAAAGCAAGATTCAGATTTAAAATCATATCTCATGATGCTGGTAGAGGATTTTAAGAAGGACATTAATAACTAGGACAGCCTGCACTACCCCATAGCTTAGAGCATTACTTGGGCTCTCTCTCTCGCTCTCTGAGTTACCAAGGCTCAGCCACACCAGTGCCCGGTGGCATGCAGCCACCTTTGCCTCAGGAGTCCTTCATAGATTCCCCACGGAGATAAGGGGCATTCAGTACCTCAAGATGAAGCCCACCCATTTTTCTGAGAAGACCAAATCTAATGATAATAAGTATAGATGAGAATGAAGATTTTCAACTTAAAGGGCCAGTAAATATCTTCAACAAAATTATAGAAGAAAACTTCCCTAACCTAAAGAAAGAGATGCCCATGAACATACAAGAAGCCTACAGAACTCCAAATAGATTGGACCAGAAAAGAAATTCCTCCTGACACATAATAATCAGAACAACAAATGCACTAAATAAAGATAGAATATTAAAAGCAGTAAGGGAAAAAGGTCAATAACATATAAAGGCAGACCTATTAGAATTACTCCAGACTTCTCACCAGAGACTATGAAAGCCAGAAGATCCTGGACAGATGTTATACAGAGCCTAAGTGAACACAAATGCCAGCCCAGGCTACTCTACCCAGCAAAACTCTCAAATACCATAGATGGAGAAACCAAAGTATTCCATGACAAAACCAAATTCACACAATATCTTTTCATGAATTCAGCTCTTCAAAGAATAATAAAGGGAAAACTCCAACACAAGGAGGAAAATTATGCCTAGAAAAGGCAAGAAAGTAATCCTTCAACAAACCTAAAAGAAGATAGCCACAAGAACAGAATACCAACTCTAACAACAACAATAACAGGAAGCAACAATTACTTTTCCTTAATATATCTTAATATCAATGGACTCAATTCCCCAATAAAAAGACAGACTAACAAACTGGCTATGTAAACAGGACCATACATTTTGCTGCATACAGGAAACCCACCTCAGGGACAAAGACAGACACTATCTCAAAGTAAAAGGCTGGGAAACAATATTCCAAGCAAACAGTCCAAAGAAACAAACTGGAGTAGCCATTCTAATATCAAATAAAATCGACTTCCAACCCAAAGTTATCAAAAAAGATAAGAAGGGGCACTTCATCAAAAGTAAAATCTTCCAAGATGAACTCTCAATTCTGAATATGCTCCAAATGCAAGGGCAGCCACATTCATTAAGGAAACTATAGTAAAGCTCAAAGCACACATTACACCAACACAGTACACCCCTCTCTCATCAATGGACAGATCCTGGAAACAGAAACTAAACAGAGACACATCGAAACTAACAGAAGTTATGAAATAAATGGATTTAACAGATAAAATTTGCAAAACACATGAAACTCAAGAAGGAAGACTAAAGTGTGGATACCCCGTTCGTTTTTAGAATGGGGAACAAAATACCCATGGAAGGAGTTACAGAGACAACGTTCAGAACTGAGATGGAAGGAAGGACCATCCAGAGACTGCCCCACCTGGGAATCCATCCCATAAACAACCACCAAACCCAGACACTATTGCATATGCCAGCAAGATTTTGCTGACAGGACCCTGATACATCTATCTCTTGAGAGGCTATGCCAGTGCCTGGCAAACACAGAAGTGGATGCTCACAGTCATCTATAGGATAGAACACAGGGTTCCCAAGGGAGGAGCTAGAGAAAGTACCCAAGGAGCTGAAGGGGTCTGCAACCATATAGGAGGAACAACAATATGAACTCACCAGTACCTCCCAGAGCTTGTCTTTAGCTGCATATGTAGCAGAAGATGGCCTAGTCAGCCATCATTGGGATTAGAGGCCCTTGGTCTTTCAAAGATTATATGCCCCAGTACAGGGGAATGCCAGGACCAGGAAGTGGGAGTGGGTGGGTTGGGAGGTGGGGGGGGGTATAGGGGACTTTTGGGATAGCATTTGAAATGTAAATGAAAAAATTAAAAAAAAAAAAGTTAAGATCTTTGCTCTGTGACAACTCTAGTAGGTTCCAAGCATGAACAGTTAAGAGTGAACGCACGCCTTTAATCCCAGCACTTGGGAGGCAGAGGCAGGCGGATTTCTGAGTTTGAGGCCAGCCTGGTCTACAGAGTGAGTTCCAGTTCAGCCAGGGCTACACAGAGAAACCCTGTCTCGAAAAAACAAAAACAAAAAACAAAAAAAAAAGTGAGTTCTTGGCTGTTTATGTCAGGAGACTTCATTCACTGTCTTCTGAGATGCACAGTTTTGATTCTGTACCTTCCATGCCTTTCCACCCTGACTTGTGGTGACTAACCTGTTCTGAAGCTGAGTGGGTACTGGATATATTTCTTTATACAATTGCAAGTCTTTATCAGCAGGTATTTTTGAAAATTGCCCCCCTCCATAATTTTTTTTTTTTTTTTTTGAGACAGGACATTGTTTAGTCCAGATTTGCCTTAATTTAGCCCTCTGAGTGCTTGGCAAAATGCACCACCATGCCTGAACAAAATTCATGTTAAAAATATTTATATGTCTATATGTAGTTTGTTATGTGAAGGTTGGTGTATGCATGCCACACTTTAAGCAGCCGACTGCTGCTGCCTACACAGCATGACTTGCACGCCTGCCTTGCCTGCCTGTAAAGAGCCTTTACTACTGAGGATTAACATATTCTGTCCTTCTTTTCAGATTCGACTGAAAGGGTCCCTTCCTTCTCTTGGTTCTTTCCCTGAATCCTTACTTAATTACTGTAAAGGAGGGATAGCATTCTTTAGACCTGGAGCATCTGGAGACCACACACTTGATGAAGTTTCCGTCAAAGCCCTAGGTTTGTCAGAAATGAGCTACTTGGTTGGAACTCGGATGCATATGAACTGTAATAGGATTTTCACTTGGTCTGGGAAGGTTTTCTAAACTTATTAACTCTAGTTTGTACCTAGGGGTTTATACTTAGACACTCTCCAACATGTATGTATATAGATGCTTTTAAGTATGGTCATAAATTAAACTTTTATTATATAAAACAAATTGTGGGCTAGAGAGATGGCTCAGTGGTTAAGAGCACCAACTGCTCTTCCGAAGGTCCTGAGTTCAAATCCTAGCAACCACACGGTGGCTCACAACCATCCATAATGAGATCTGACGCCCTCTTCTGGTGCATCTGAAGACAGCTACAGTGTACTTAGATATAATAATAAATACATCTTTTAAAAAAGTAAATAAAACAAACTGTGACAATTATGACACTATTGTTGCTTCCTTGTTTAAATTTGCAATTTCAGCACTAAAGAATACCTTTTCTGTAGCAGTCCTTATAGGAGGGCACCCTTACTACCACACTGTTAAGTGGGCTGACTTTGAACCTGTCTGTAGAGATGAACCAATTTTGTTTCCTGTTTTTCTGATTTAACCTACCTCGGTTTCTTTTCATACATTATTATGAACTAATTTTGATGACTTTTATTAGCAGACAGGCATTAAGTTGTCTCTGGCATATCAATTCTGATTTGTATTATGAAAAGTTTCCTTAAAGTTTCAGAAGTGGAGTTTCTGAGTTAATGTATTTAGTTATTTCTTAGCTCTTGAAATAGTATGCCAAATTTATTTGATGCCCCCCCCCCATTTGTTAACTGTATGCCCTTATTTTGAGGTAGCATCTCCCTGAGGTAGTTTTGTTTTGACATCTATTTGGCTTTATGTTTTGAGATAGTCTCTCATGCTCTGGTAAACATGTGTACCATCATAGTTGAGCAAATCATGTCCTTCTTATGACTAATTATATTGTTTAATTAGTTCTTTATTTGCATTTTCCTATATAGGTTAATTTTTCAGTTCATAATTTGTGTCTAGTTATATGTATGACAGGTCTAAAAGTTGGTAAAACTTTGGAAGACAGAAACAGAAAGGGAGGGAGTGTGTGTGTGTGTGTGTGTGTATGTGTGTATGTGTGTGTGTGTGTGTGTGTGTGTGTGTGTGTGTGTGTGTGTGTGTGTATGTGTGTGTGGTGTGTGTGACAGCAGTAGGAGTCAGACTCATAGCCAGGTCTAAACAACAGAATCATGCCCTCAGGCCATATGACATGTTCTGGGCCCCTGTAATGGCTCATCAGGTAAAGGTGCTTATAGTCCTGCCTAACGACCCTGGAAAGCCTTGTCTAACAATCTAAGTTCAATCCCGGAACCCACATGGTAGAAAGAGACCTGACCCTTGCATGCTGTCTTCTGACCTCCAAGTGAAAGCCTGTGGCAATGCACAATTGTGCAACCACACAGACAAACACATGCACATACATACATGCATAAATAAATAAATGTAAAACTTTGTTTAGAAGTTAATATTGGAATTTGGTTTTAAAATTTAAAAGATTGAGCTTTACCAAAGCAGTGGATTTCTATGAGTTCAAGGCCATCCTGGTCTGCATAGTGAGTTTAAGACCATCCAGGAGTACATAGTAAGACCCTGTCTCAAAAAAAAAAATAAAGGGCTGGTGAGATGGCTCAGCGGGTAAGAGCACCCGACTGCTCTTCTGAAGGTGATAAGTTCAAATCCCAGCATCCACATGGTAGCTCACAACCATCCATAATGAGATCTGGCACCCTCTTCTAGAGTGCCTGAAGACAGCTACAGTATACTTACATATAATAAATAAAATAAATCTTTAAAAAAAAATAAAAATAAAGAAAAGTTAGACAAAAATGCCTATCAGTTTTCAGGTTTGTAGCTCAGTGTTAAAACATTTGCCTGCCAGATATGAGGCCCTGGGTTCAGTTTCTGAATAATATAATATTATTATAGAGTTTATGTTAAAATTGAAAAATATTTATAATATACTATAAATTTATAAGCCAAGTAATTTGGAAGTAAATAGATTAAATAATTTAGTCTACAATGTTTATATCATCATGCAACTGATATTTATAAAATATTCTAGAATATTATATACTAAAATGCTGGAAGTATCTCCATAACTTTTCTATAGGATGCTTACAGTGAACACATTTTTTATTTTGGCATGTGCATGTGTGTATCTATACACATGTGCTTGCATACACACGTGTGTGTGTGTATGTGGAAGTCAGAGGTTGACATCAGGTATCTTTCTTGATCACTCTCCGTCTGATACATTGAGGTGCTCCAGTTGATCCCAAAGCTCGTTGACTGAGTTAGTCTAGCTAGCTACCTTACTCTGGGGATCCTCTACTCTGCCTCTTAATGCTAGGATTGCAGTGGGCTCCACACCGTCCCAGCACTCACAGGCCCAGACTCTGGTCTTCACCCTTGCGCAGCAGCAGCAAGCCCTTTACTGGTTGAACTGTCTACCCAGGCAGCCCGCATGGTTTGCTTTTGTGACAAACAGAATAAAGACGTAAATAACCTGCAGATGTAATGGCACGTAACTCCTTTTACGTTTGTGTTTTTAGGTTGCTTCAGAGAACTTTGTGCTTTGTGCTGGATGTTGCACGTCCGGGATAAATTATCATACACCTGCAGGCAGTATCAGAAAGCAAGAGAAAATGCAAAGATAGAAAAGGTATTTATCAGCTCAAGAATAGGAAATGAGCATTACTTGGGAAATTATTGCTTAGTAGAAGTGTTTACTGTTTGTAGTAAACTATTCATTTGAACTTACTCTAGTCTGTCCATGTAAACTGAGCAGACAACTTTCCTGTTATCCACACAGGACCTTGAGGTGGAGTTTGATCCTTGTGTGGTGGAGCATTGTTTTCAGGCACTGGAATGGGCCTGTAGGATGCTACCATTCTCTCGTTTTTTTAATATGGAAGAACTTATTCAAGATATAATTTTGAGCCTTATTGGAGAACTGCCACCAATCAGAAAGGTAATATGATTGTTCATTAAAAAACAAAACAAAACAAAAAAACCCAACAAACCTAAACCTTAATAATAGGCCCTGATGGATTTCTGTTGCTTTAGTTAGGGAGGATGTTGCCTTTTGCTGTCAGACTGATTGGACTTTGGATAATGTCCTCCAGGTTCACAAAGATAGATACTGTACGCGCTCACGGGTAGACCCTAAAGCTCATCAGAGCAGAGAACAGAATGGGAGTAGCCAGGGCTGGGTGTGCTGGGAATAGGGAGGTGTTAGAGGTGTGGTAGACACGGGAGTGTGTCACCCCTCAGTAAGTAATCATCCTTCCCTCTCTCCTCAAGCCTCCAATACCCTCTTTGCTTTTTGGAACAGTTTCCATAAATCCTTGAGGCTAACGGATTAGTGTCTCTCAGATCCATTTCAGTATAATTTTCTTCTGTAGATTTTTTTTTAAATGTTGGTTCTGAGTACATAGAGAAAAATAATGTTTTTAAAGGGTGTGGAGGGATGAAGAGATGTTGACTAAAGGGTCCAAACTTGGATTTATAAGATGAGTTAGTTCCAGGAGCCAATGTATAGCATGGTGCTACAATTAATGATACACTATGATTTACTGAAGTTTAATGAAGGAGGTAGATCTAAAGTGTTCTTACTGTGCAGGTGCACACATACAGTTATTACTACATTTGGTGATTGACATGCTAATTTGGCTGATAAATTATATATTAGATCATTGTACCTTCTATCTTGAATATACATAATTTTGTCAAATATTTTAAAATACAATAAAAAGGAAGAAAGAAAAACGATGCTGGTTTCTGGTAGCTTGATTGAACAACTAAAGAGTTTTAAGTAGACATTTATGTTCTGACTTAAAGTGTTTGAAGAATTAAAAGGAGAAAGAAAAAGACTGATGTTACTCATACAACATTAATTTTTTTTCTGAAGGTAGCAGAAATTTTTGTGAAAGCATTTCCTAATCCCGAGGCCATAAGGGTTCCTTTAAGAGAAAAATACCACTCTCTTCAACAGAAACTCAAACATGGTGTTGTGAAAGGTATTTGTTGTTTCTCAGATATTTAATGGATACATATTGTTGAAGATGTTCTGTTTTTAAAGGATTTCTTTTTAATTATGTGTGTGTGTGCCATGGGTGTGCAAGTGTATATATGTGTGCCATGGGTGTGCAAATGCCTCTGGAGACCTCAGTTCCTTTGGAGCTGGAGTTATAGGCAACTGTGAACCACCTGATGTGTGTGCTGGGAACTGAACCCAGTTGTCTGGAAGAACAGCAGTGTTTGGCAACTGCTGAGCCATCTCTCCAGCTCCAAAATGTTCTTGTTTTGAAGGTATCTGTTGTCTGCCACCCAGCTATCTGAATTTCTGCTATCCCTAAAGGTAAAGAATGAGAGGGTGGATATATGACCTCATTGCAGAACTAATTACGCTGGTTTGCACAGAGATGGAGCTGACTTCATGTCAGTAACTGTGTCTTAGGCAAGTTGTTCAATCCCATTAGGCCTTTGCTCTAGGCCTCGTTTCCTTATTTATAACTGAAAAGGTTATTCTGTTACCTACTTGATTAATACATATTGAGAGAGGATTATACAAGGCCAGAGATAGACATAAAGTGAGCAGGGCTGCCATGTGGGGAGGATCACTTGTGCTCATGTTTTCAAAACCATTCTGGTCCACACAGAAGAATTTCCCCTCAAAGTGAAATAAAATGTATTTATTGGAAACTCATATTTTTCCTCTTTGCTTAAAGTTACTTACATTTTTTTATTTTATCCTGTACATTTAGGATGGCCTTGTAGATTTTCTATTGTGGCAAAATGTATAAAACACAAAGCCTGCCATGTAGCCAGTCAATCTGTCTGTCTGTCTGTCTGTCTCCCTCCCTCCCTCCTGTGACAATGCAGAGCAGACCCGGGGCCTCTCAGCACTTGCTCAGTCTTCACCACCACACTATGCCAGCCACGGAGAACCTGAATCTGTCGTTTGTTTTCTTAGCTGAAGTACTGCTGGCTTCTTGTGCAACTTGCACTTGCTTAGTTTTCGATACTTTCTTCTATCTCCTAAAATATCCTCTTTCTATATTAATAATGCCTAAAGTTTTAATAGACAATCTTGGGAAAACCATTGTCATTATTTTTCATTACTTATAGTATGAAAGCCTTAATTTTTGCTCAGAATATTCCCTATTTGCCCACTTAGTGAGAATAGAAAATAATCTTTGTCATTCTTTATTCATAATTGTATGTCTTTTTAAGGGAAATGAGGCATTTTTACGTGCTCATTTCTTGCATTGAAGTACTTTGCAGTGACATGATTGGCCTTTGAGGTTCGTTACTGTAGTCCTTATTTACTGTACAGTAGCAGCCAGTCATTTTATGGGTCTCTTCTAAACCAGTTTTGCAGAGAATTACCTACTGTAAGGCACTGACAGCTTCATGAGACAGGCAGTCCATCAGGGTGAAGGAGCCCTTCAGCACCTTTTTTAGAAAGTCATGTTAGCATCTCCTGCCCATATCAGAAATTCCTTCTTCAGTTGTGGGGGGTTTGTTTGACTCTTTGGTTTGTATTGAGATGGATCTTCTAATTCCCCTGTCTCAGTGTACAGGTGCACATTTCCAGGCCTGGCCTACCCGACCCAAAATTATTTCCCCTTATGATACACTTTTTAAAAGGAGGAGCAAGGGAATCTAGGTTCTTCGCTTTTTATTATTATTTTATTTATTGTTAGTGTATTACTACTATTATTATTGATGATGATGATGAAGCAGGAGGAGGAGAAGTAAAAGAAGAAGAAGGGCTCTTATTGAGCTTCTGCAGTTCTGGAAAGGACCACAAATGCCAAGGAAAACATAATCTGCACTAATGTGGAAGTAAGCCTTAGGAGTTAGCTTGGTCCCATGTCTCCAGTCAGAATTGGACCCCTTTCTTCCTCCTCCCTCTCTTCCTTTCTTTGACACAGCCTTGGAGCCATGGATGGTCTGGAACTTAGTGTGTAGACAGGGCTGACCAGAACCTGTTCTGATGCTCCTGATTGTGCCCCCAAGTGCTGGCATTGCAGTCAGGTACTACTGCTGTGCCTGCCTTAAATGTTGAGTTGAAACATTGCTCTGAACCATGAGGACTTTGGTTTTTCCCCACTAGGTCCTCAGACCGAGGAACTGATGTCTGTGGTCATGCGGTCTGTCCGGAAAGTGAGGGTGAAAGCCCTAAAGCGTGTGCAGAGGAACATAGGTGCTGTTGAGAAGGATCTATGGGAGCCGGATGAAGAAGACAAGCCAGCTGCCGCTCCTGCTGCTGACAGGTTCTCCCTGGGGACCAGTGTGAGCAGAAGTACCCTTACTTTAGACCTGGGCAGTTCTCTGCTACACAGTGATGCAGATACCTTCTCTGAAACCTTGTCTTTGGAAGAAAAAACTTGGATACACTTGTATCAAAGGTACACCTGGGAGGTTGTAATACAAGCACCCACTTCCTCTGGAAGAGAGTGCAAATGATGAGCTTATTTCCAATCCCAGAATCCTCAACAATATAAGAAGTAGAGGGCAACCTCTGGACCTCACAGGGCATTACAATTATATATTTGAAAGTCATTGTCAGTATTACTGAGATTATGGAATGGTTGTGACATCTGAGATGACAGATGAGTAGACACAATTCAGTGGGTGACTTGAAGTGCATTTATTTATTTATTTATTTATTTATGTATTTATGTATTTATTTATTTATTTTTAACCTTTAGATTTATTTAGGGCAGGTGAGGGGTTAGGTGTGTGGCATTTGTTTTTATTTTGAGACAAGACCTTATTATTATATAGCGCTAGCAGACCTAGAACACAGAGATCTGCCTTCTTCTGCATCCTGAATATTGGGATTAAAGGTTTGTGTCACCATGCCCAGTTTAATCTTTATATTTAAATAGAAAGTTAAACATACTTAATTTAAAAACCTGGAATAGGAAATTCAGCTTTAAAATCCAGTAAAATACTAAAAAATGAAAATTCATGCCAGATTTTTTTTATGAGAGGTCACAGTCACAATATAATAAATCTACTGTATAGACTTCCTGTGGCCACTTGGAGTAAGGATTATAGGATTATTTGAAACAGTAGATGTTTGTTTTGCTTCTAGTGCTGGAGCAGGAACCCAGGCCCTTGTACATTACAGCTAATTGTTATATCACTAAGCTTCCATATTTGGGCCTCATCCTCAAGACATCCCATTACATATATACAAATATCAGCCGCGCCTCCCCCTCCCACCCCCCCACCCCCGCCACAAACAGTCAGAAAACCCACCCAGACTCAAAATACTTCTGGTCCCAAGAATTCCAGCTAACAGACACACAGCCTGTAGTTTGAAGTAGTTGGGTAGCCATGTTGTGTTTGAGGACCCAAAGGAAGGAACTTGCACACTCATCTTTAGAACTCTCATAAATTTCTGGCAGATTCTTCCCTAGTATATAAACCTGTGATTTAAGGTCTTTTGTTTGTTTGTTTGTTTTTAAATTTATTTATTTTTTGTATGTGTGTACACTGTCACTCTCTTTAGACACACCAGAAGAGGACATGAGGTCTCATTATGGATGGTTGTGAGCAACCATGTGGTTGCTGGGAATTGAACTCAGGACCTCTGGAAGAGCAGTCAGTGCTCTTAACCACTGAGCCATCTCTCCAGCCTGTGATTTAAGATCTTGGGTTTTGTTGTTTTGATTAAAATTATAGTAACTGCAATGTAATATGTTCTCTTCGACTAAAAAACTATATAATCAATAGTAATTTTCATCTTGATTAAGTTAAATTGTTATATATACTCCAAACATACTTCAACAATATCTAATAACACTTTAAAAGTGTGCTTGTTTATGAAAACAACTGTGCTTAAATATACAGACCTACTTTGCACTTTGTACTTAAATATGCAGACCTACTTTGCACTTTGTGCTTAAATATGCAGACCTACTTTGCACACTGCTATTGTGCTGTCTGGGTAAGCAGACGTGCCCTGGTCTGGGCCCAGGTACCTCACAGCTTTCCTCTTACTGAGAGATCTGAGAGTCTGCCTTCTACCCTAGCAACTGTGTTGAAAAGAGTCACTTGAACGCGATTGTGGCTGACAGCTCAGATGCCCGCCAACAGGTTCCATAGAGCGGTTTGTTCTCATCGTCATAACTTGAAAGACTCAAGTGTCTGCGTAGTGGAACTCAAGGGATTGTGCTCCTTGGTTACACTGTGCCACTGGGCTTGAGAGAGGCCGTGGGGAAAGAGCCACGGAACAAGGGTGCATTTGTGGCTCGTGACTTTTGTGTTAATTTTCTAAATGTTTATGTTAGAGGGCCATTTTCACCTTCAGAATGGACATTCATGCATTTATTTTTATATTTGTCTGTCTGTGTGTCTGTCTATGTCTGTATGGTATGTGGGGGATATGCATTCCTGTGATGTCATGACCTGTGGAGGTCTGAGGACAGTTTGGGACAGTTGGTTTTCTTCTTCCACTGTGTGGATTCCAGGGAACCAACTCAGGTCGTGAGACTTGGAAGCAGGTGCTTTTACCTGCTGAGCCATCTTGGCAGTGCGGCTCTTATTCTTTTTTCTGTAGTAAACCTTATGTGAACACATTTTAATTGTGCCTAGTTTCCCTTTGCATATTGTACTTTAAAAATATTTATGTTTACTTTATGTGTATATATGTGTACCAAGTGCATGCCTGGTTCCTAGAGAGATAAGGAGAGGGCATTCAATTCCCTGAAACTTAAATTACAAATAGTTTTGAGCTGCCTGACTTGAGTGTGAGGAGCCAAACGTAGGTCCTCTGGCAGAGCAGCTGGTGCTCACAGCTGCCAAGCCAGTTCTCCAACCCTCCCACCACCCCGTCTTTCAACCTTGTAGAATAGTCTGCTTATTAGCAATCATGTAGTTCATCATGCTTCATTGAAAAGATAAGTCAATTGAAACACAAAAAAATACACGACTTGATCAATACAGAAAATGTT
Source organism: Mus minutoides (assembly GCA_902729485.2). Classification (NCBI taxonomy): domain Eukaryota; kingdom Metazoa; phylum Chordata; class Mammalia; order Rodentia; family Muridae; genus Mus; species Mus minutoides. The sequence continues at coordinate 1,079,128 of LR749731.1, forward strand.
TTTTAAATCCATTATGAAATAAATACTAATGATTAAACTAATCTTGCTGTTATTTTTTTTATACCATAGGCATGCCCCAAGTCATATGGAATTAGCATTGGTTGGTAAGTCCAGTGATAAAAAGAAAATAAGTAATCAGAAAGAAAACTCCCAAAGGCAAGAAGATCATGAAACACCAGGGAAGGAAGCACTGCCTATAATTGGTGTTTGGGAATTTGAACGTGATGATGATGAATATATTAACTTCCTTGAACTCTTCTTGAGTTATGTTCTTGAAAGAGACCTTTGTTCCAGTGATCCTGGCATTCCATTTTTGACAAGCTTTTCTGGGCACCTTAGAGAACACGAACTTAATTCTTTACTTTTTGATGTACACACAACATTAAAACGACGCCAGAGCAGGACCATCAGTGAGAATGTGTATAGAGCTGGTTCCTGCTTTGCTGTCACTCCTGAGTCACAGGAATCTGAAAACCTGTCCTCTCTAAACAGTGTGGGCGCCCAAAATTTAGAGAGCCAGGCCCTTTCAGCTTCAGAACTAGGTAACCAGTCAGGGAGCACCTCAGAGAACCCTCTGTCTGAAGTCATGAACCGTGAAAGAAGGGCAGGATTGTTTGGCTTAAAACAAAAGCCAATGTATAGAGTTCCAAATGACAAGCGAGAGAAACCCACAGTGCAGAGATCATCAAGCCTTTCCTTTTGGGTTCCTGAGTCCATTAAACCCGGAAGACACAGATTCCGAGCTCTTGAGGGCAGTGCTGGCCCCCCTCGGGAAGACCTTCCTCTGGCTCTGCAGAACATGTTCGGCGATGTGGGGAGACTGGTAGAGTGGATGATCCGCTGGTCAGATCGGAGATTGCTCTGTGATCCTGGGGTCAGTCGGTCATCCTGTAAATACAGCCCAGTAATTCGTGTGAAGACCTCTACAGCTGCCATTCTTACCTCCTTATGGCTTCTGGAGCAGCCCTACTCTGCTGCATATACGGCAAAAAATGGCATTATTAAGGTAATTACATAGCCGCTCATAGCAAGTGAAGAAAGGGCCATTCCAGTTTAAAACTGGTTTTATGCCAGGCATGGTGGCGCATGCCTTTAATCCCAGCATTTGGGAGGCAGAGGCAGGCGGATTTCTGAGTTCAAGGCCAGCCTGGTCTACAGAGTTCCAGGACAGCCAGGGCTATACAGAGAAACCCTATCTCGAAAAACCAAAAAATGAAACACACACCCTAAAACTCCCTAGAGGAGCCTTTCATAGGCCTAAAAGAAAAAGGTTAGCTGGGTGGTGGTGGCGCACGCCTTTAATCCCAGCACTTGGGAGGCAGAGGCAGGTGGATTTCTGGTCTACAGAGTGAGTTCCAGGACAGCCAGGGCTACACAGAGAAACCCTGTCTTGAAAAAACAAAACAAAAAAACAAAACAAAAAACCCCTGGTTTTACTCTGTAAAGAATTTACTAAAGTGATAGCAAATTAATGACAGTGCTGATTAGACTCTGTATCACCCAATGTATCTTTTTTCTTCTTAAAGATTCATTCTTTGAGAAAATTACAGCGTAAGTGCCTTCAGGGAGGCTGTGAGGGTTTTATTTTTATGCTGTTTGTACACAGAAACAGGGAAGGAAACACTTGGTTAACATTATAAATGTTTTTACAGTTCTGCTTTTTCTCTTTTAAGTTTCAGGCGTTAATTGATAAAGGGACTGGGCTACTTGGGTCTTGCTACTGAAGTTTTTAGCAAACGCATAGGGGATGTTTTCCTTGTACTCTTGAGACAAAGGTTGCAAAATCCGACCCAGAAAACCAAGGAGCAAGGCTTATCAGTCTTTCTTTAGCATGTTAATGGCGAAGACTTTCATTCTAAAACAGTGCTGAGGAAGTGTGTGTGTGTGTGTGTGTGTGTGTGTGTGTGTGTGTGTGTACATATTTTTTTCTGTTTTTTTTTTTTTAATGAATTTTTCTTTCCTTTTTAAAAATATCCATTTCTGGGGCTGGTGAGATGGCTCAGCGGGTAAGAGCACCCGACTGCTCTTCCGAAGGTGATAAGTTCAAATCCCAGCATCCACATGGTGGCTCACAACCATCCGTAACGAGATCTGGCGCCCTCTTCTGGAGTGTCTGAAGACAGCTACAGTGTACTTATATATAATAAATAAAATAAATCTTAAAAAAATTATCCATTTCTGTTATTTTAAGGTATGAAGTTTATGTGAAATGAGGGTACTTGTTTTCTTGAGATTTGTATGTCTAGGTAACACATGTCTGAGTTAGACAAATACATTACTTATATTGTTTTACATTCTTTCCTTTTATTTTTGTGTGTATGGTGGGTTTGCCTGTATGAATGTCTGTGGAGCACACACATGCAATGCCTGAGGAAGCCAGAAGACTGTGGTAGATCTCTTGAACTGGAGTTGTAGGCGCCAGTGAGCCCTGAAGTCGGTGCTAGAAATCAAATCAAGTCCAGGTTCTCTGGGAGAGCAGCCAGTACCTTAGCAACTGAGTCATCTCTCTAGCCCAGTCACTTGTATTTTTAGGTGCATGTGTTTTAATACTATGTGATCATGAAATTGTGTGTGTGTGTGTGTGTGTGTGTGTGTGCGTGTGTGTGAGAGAGAGAGAGAGAGAGAGAGAGAGAGAGAGAGAGATGAACACACATATGCTCACAGAGACCTGAGGTCAACCTCAGATGTCATTTCTCAGGTGCCATCCATCTAGTTTTCTCAGACTGGGTCTCACTGGCCTGGACCTTACTAGGAAGATTGGCTGGCTGGCTGGCCCATGAGCCCAGGCATCCTCTACCTGCCCACGGCTGGGGTTACAGCTGTGTGCCACCACCCCTGGCTTTGTTCCATGAGTTCTAAGGGTCTAACCTAGGTTCTTAGGCTTACAGAGCAAGGGATTTGAAGACAGAGCTAATCTCCAGTTCCCAGATGGCATTGTAATGGCAAGCAGAGGGGAATGAGTGCATCCCAGTTTTTACTACTGTTTTATGGCCGAAAATAGAGTTATTATTGGTTAAATATGTGGAAGAATAGTTTTGTTTCTTTCCTTTTTAAAAAAAAAAAATCCCCTGAAAGAGGGTTTCTATGTAGCCCTGGCTGTCTTGGAGCAGGCTGTCACTGCTGACCAGACTGGCCTTGACCTCAGAGATCCCATCTGTCTGCTTCTGCCTTCCAAGTGCTTGATTCAAGGTGTGCACCACTACTGCCTGGCTGAAGAGTGTGTGTGTGCGTGCATTATGTAGGAAGTCAAACTTACTTTTTCCTGGTGGACTAAAGATTTGACCATTGCTTCTAGAAAGAAATAGAATGTTCAAGTGCAGAAAATAATGATTGTATAAAAGAATTAATCAGTTCTAAATAACATATGAATGATAGAAAAGTATGCTTTTAAAAAATGCTGTAATAGCCGGGCGTGGTGGCGCATGCCTTTAATCCCAGCACTTGGGAGGCAGAGGCAGGTGGATTTCTGAGTTCGAGGCCAGCCTGGTCTACAAAGTGAGTTCCAGGACAGCCAGGGCTATACAGAGAAACCCTGTCTCGAAAAACCAAAAAAAAAAAAAATGCTGTAATAGTCCATATAAAATTCTAAGATGGCTTCTTTAGGTTCTAGAGCCCTGCCGCACAGAGCCTCAGGTGGCAGCTGAGAGGGAGAGTGACGCTGATGTTGACTGTCCAGCTGCAGTAGCAGCTCAAGAAGGGAGTGAGTGCCATCAGAGTCTCTGGAAGTAAGTACTGTGTGTATCCTCCTCCTCAGGAAAGTCTGCTGGCTTAGGAATACCTGAGCTCTTGAAAGTGAGAAGAGGGAACATTTCTCTGAAGTACAGCAACAGATTGTAAGCTTCCTGAAGTACTTGGAATTCACTGTAAACTGTGTTTCCTCCACATGTCTTTCCCGAGGGAGGAACCAATTCCTTCTGAAAGTCCCCTTTAATATGAGACAACAGTAGGAGCAGTATTATTTGAGAACAATTAGTTAGGCTTCCGTTACTATGTTGATAAACATGAGGTAGGCAGCTTACAGAGAAAGTTTATCTAGCCCACAGTATTAGAGGTTCCACTATATGGCTGGTAGCTTTATTGCTTTAGGTCTATACTGAGGCATGATGACATGATAGAAGTATATGGTAGAGGAAGGGCTGGGACTCATCCTATTCAAAGGTACACGTTCAGCAACGTGCGAACCTCCCCACGGTTCCTACCTCTCAGTGCAGCTACCACCACCCAGCACTGCTGCCCTTTGAGCTAAGCCTTGGACAGCGGGAGCTTCGGAGGGACAGTAACCTGCATATGATGATAGCAAAAGCATGACGACTCCTTTGTGAAGACATGAATTTTGCAAAAACTGAATTTACTCTACTGTTTTGAGTAAATGAAAGCTAGGCCCTTCCATGTATCAGAAATATAAGAAACATTTTTTAAAGCTTAGAAAATATGAAAATGAAATGTGTTTATTGTTGAAAAAAGTGAATTAAAATGGTCTGTCTCTGAAACTGGATTCTAATTTTCATGGCTCCATTTTTGTTAGTAGAATGCTAGCTGAAGCAGAAAACCGTGGAGTGAAAGAGGCTGGTGATGAGATTCCCCCTGTCCCTCTGGGGACTGAGAGCGAGCTTGTGCGTGCTGATGAGCATCGTTCAGAAGCAGAGTCATCTACACAAGGCGAGACGGACGTGCATATCTCAGACTCTGAAGGTCAGTCAGTTCATGCTGGTCATAATTTCCCTTGGCATTACTAATTTATAATTAATAACATCCAAAATAACTTCTTAAATATATTTGCCAAAACATAGCTTATAACTAAAAGATTTGTGGTATCTTTTTTTTTTTTTTTTTTTTTTTTTTTTTGGTTTTTCGAGACAGGGTTTCTCTGTATAGCTCTGGCTGTCCTGGAACTCACTTTGTAGAACAGGCTGGCCTCGAACTCAGAAATCCTCCTGCCTCTGTCTCCCTAGTGCTGGGATTAAAGGCGTGAGCCACCACGCCCAGCTGATTTGTGGTATCTTTTGAAATGCAAGCATATTAGCTTACTTATAACTTGATTTTCTAATAGAACGGAGAATATGCAAGACATTTTTATATTAGTGGGTTTCTTACCATGCCTGAGCAGTGATTCCTGTGAACAAACTGTGGGTCTCTCCCCAACAGTCACACTTGAGACAGAACTCTAGGAGCTCTGCTTGGACTTACACAAACTAGTCAAGGTCTCTCAGGGCTCTCCTGGCATTTACTTGGTAAAGAAGTAGTTACTAGGTGTTTTTTGAAATATATTTATATGAGGTTAGAAAATATTTCTATCATATCATTTCCTGCAGTATCTCCTAAACCTTAGAGAGAGAGAAAATGAAAAGTTTATCTTTAATGTTCAGCATTCCCTTCGTTTCTAATCCTTCTAGAAGGACCCGTTGAGAGTCTGAGAGGTCCTAGTGCTGTCATCTGCATGCCAGCATCACAGCTCTCATCAGAGGTAAGCCCTTGAGCAACGCACACAAGTGTGTGATTGTGACTTAGTGCTTAAATGGCACCTCAGGTGCTTGTCCCACTGTACAGGATGTTAAGGCAAAGCTGCGTCTGGCGCAGGTGCATTGCCCTGTAGGCAGTGTGCTGAATTTCTCTTTCTCTGAGATTCTATTATGTGTGTTGGGCTTTCAGACACTGAAACATTCTATTTCCTGAAGTAGCAAGCTAGTCAGGAGTGTGAGCGTGTCCTTGCTTATGAAGTGGGTTCAGTTTCAATGTGATCTGCAGTTTCTATGTATTATTTGTTTTCTCAAATCCAAATTTCTAAGTGGAACATAGATCTTTCCTGTTATTTTAACATTTATTTAAAGAAAGTGTTAGTTTTTCCTCACTTTGTGGCAGTTTTCACAAGTTAATTTACTTGTGATTTATAAAACAGTCTACAGGCAACACCTCGTCTTTCTACTTTAATGGACTCAACAGCTCATCCTGATGGGCTCAAGGCAGTTCACATGTGTAAGGACTTGCTCAGAGCAGGACAGAGACTTTTAAGGATCATTTTGTCACTTGCTTTTTAGACTGGTATTTAATGTAAAATTCAAAATACACAACAGCAGTCATGCATGTGTGTCTCACCTCTTCGTTGTGGTCACGGGGACTGTTGACTTTTACAGCATTCCACAGAAGAGGCTCAGTGTTCCAGGAAAGAACCACGGGAGACCAGCGTGGATACAAAATTAACAGAACAGAGAGGGTAAGGAGAAGAAAGGATGACATGTGTCGTTGTCACTTTTCTGTTGCCGTGAAGCAGCATCATTACTAAGGCAACTCTTTTTTTTTTTTTTTTTTTTTTTTTAGCTATTTTCTTCATTTACATTTCAAGTGCTATCCCATAAGTCCACTATACCCACCCCCCGCCCTGCTCCCCTACCCACCCACTCCCACTACTTGGCCCTGGCATTCCCCTGTTCTGGGGCATATAAACATTGCTAGACCAAGGGCCTTTCTTCCCCAATAATGGCCAATTAGGCCATCTTCTAATACATAAGCAGCTAGAGACATGAGCTCTGGGGGTTCTGATTAGTTCATATTGTTGTTCCATCTATAGGGTTGCAGACCCCTACAGCTCTTGGGTACTCTCTCTAGCTCCTACATTGGGGGTCCTGTGTTCTGCCCTATAGATGATTGTGAGCATCCACTTCTGTATTTGTCAGGGACTGTCAAAGCCTCACAGGAGACAGCTATATCAGGGTCCTTTCAGCAATATCCTGCTGGTGTATGCAGTAGTATCTGCATTTGGTGGCTGATTATGGTATGGACCACCCCGGTGGGGCACTCTCTGGATGGTCCATCCTTTCATTTTAGCTCCAAACTTTGTCTCTGCACCTCCTTCCATGTATATTTTAATCCCTATTCTAGGGAGGAATGAAGTATCCACGTGTTGGTCTTTCTTGATTTTCTTGTGTTTTGGAAATTGTATCTTGGGTATTCTAGGTTTCTGGGCTAATATCCACTTGTCAGTGAGTGCATATTAAGTGACTTCTTTTGTGATTGGGTTACCTCACTCAGGATGATATCCTCCAGATACATCCATTTGCTCAAGAATTTCATAAATTCATTGTTTTTAATAGCTGAGTAGTACTCCATTGTGTAAATGTACCAAATTTTCTGTATCCATTCCTCTGTTGAGGGACATCTGGGTTCTTTCCAGCTTCTGGCTATTATAAATAAGGCTGCTATGAACATAGTGGAGCATGTATCCTTGTTACCAGTTGGAATATCTTCAGGGTATATGCCCACTAGAGGTATTGCTGGATCTTTCTGTAGTACTATGTCCAGTTTTCTGAGAAACCGCCAGACTGATTTCCAGAGTGGTTGTACCAGCTTGCAATCCCTCCAGCAATGAAGGAGTGTTCCTCTTTCTCCACATCCTCACCAGCATCTGCTGTCACCTGAATTTTTGATCTTAGCCATTCTGACTGGTGTGAGGTGAATCTCAGGGTTGTTTTGACTTGCATTTCTCTGATGATTAAAAATTTCGAACATTTTTTAAAGTGCTTCTCAGCCCTTTGGCATTCTTCAGTTGAGAATTAGCTCTGAGTTTAGCTCTGTACCCCATTTTTAATGGGGTTATTTGAATTTCTGGAGTTCATCTTCTTGAGCTCTTTGTAAATATTGGATATTAGCCTCCTCTCAGATTTAGGATTGGTAAAAATTCTTTCCCAATCCGTTGGTGGCCTTTTTGTCTTATTGACAGTATCTTTTGCTCTACAGAAGCTTTGCAATTTTTTAAGGTCCCATTTGTCGATTTCTGATCTTACAGCACAGGCCATTGGTGTTCTGTTTAGGAATTTTACCCCTATGATAGTATATATAAGTGACCCTAAAGATTCCACCAGAGAACTCCTAAACCTCATAAACAGCTTTAGCGCAGTAGCTGGATATAAAATTAACTCAAACAAATCAGTGGCCTTTCTCTACACAAAAGATAAACAGGATGAGAAAGAAATTAGGGAAACAACACCCTTCACAATAGTCACAAATACTATAAAATACCTTGGTGTGACTTTAACTAAGGAAGTGAAAGATCTGTATGACAAGAACTTCAAGTCTCTGAAGAAAGAAATTGAAGATCTCAGATGATGGAAAGATCTCCCATGCTCATGGATTGGCAGGATTAATATAGTCAAAATGGCTATCCTCCCAAAAACAATCTACAGATTCAATGCAATCCCCATCAAAATTTCAACTCAATTTTTCTCTGAGATAGAAAGGGAAATTTGCAAATTCATCTGGAATAATAAAAAACCTAGGATAGCAAAAACTATCCTTAACAATAAAAGAACCTCTGGTGGAATCACCATGCCTGGTCTCAAGTTGTACAACAGAGCAATTGTGATAAAAACTGCATGGTACTGGTATAACAACAGACAGGTAGACCAATGGAATAGAATTGAAGACCCAGAAATGAATCCACACACCTATGGTCACTTGGTCTTTGACAAGGGAGCTAAAACCATCCAGTGGAAAAAAGACAGCATTTTCAACAAATGGTGCTGGCACAACTGGCAGTTATCATGTAGAAGACTGGGAATTGATCCACTCTTATCTCCTTGTACAAAGCTCAAGCCTAAGTGGATCAAAGACCTCCACATTAAACCAGAGACACTGAAATTCATAGGGGAGAAAGTGGGGAAAACCCCACTAAGGCAACTTTTATAAAGCAAACCATTTAACTAGATGCTTGCTTACAGTTTCTGAGTCCATGATCATCATAGCACTGGAGCAGTAGCCGAAAGCTTTACATCCTGATCCACAGGCAGCAGAGAGAGAAAGACAGATGGATGGACCGACAAAGGGAGGGAGGGAGGGAGGGAGGGAGGGAGGGAGGGAGGGAGGGAGAGGGAGAAGTGGAGAGGGAGATGGAGAGGGAGGGAGAGAGGGGAGGGGGACAGAGCCTGCCATGGGCTTTTGAAACCTCAAAGCCTAGTGACATAACTCCAAGGCCACCCCTCCTCCACCAAGGCCAGTTCCTAACAGTTCCACTAATTACAGACAAAGCATTCAAACATAAGAGTGTATGAGGGCCCTTTCTCTTCAAAGCACAACAACATGATTATAAGCTGTTTATTTTAATCTTAGTGAGGCTTTCAGACATTTTTCATAATTTATATATTTTAGATTGGTATTATTGCTTTTATTTATAATGACAGTGAATTGTTCTTGATAAATGCAATCATTGGTAGAAGTAATCGTTTCTTTTTTGCCTTTGTCCTCTTGTCACTCAGCCTTACCAAAATGAGTTCTTCCTGTACCTATAAAGAGGCCAGGGTTTATTCATCTACTACTTAGGGAAGTAGGAAACCACTGTGCATCATAACACACACAGCCTTCACTGTGTGTTCTGTCCACTAGGGCTCCACACAATATTCATGATTTGCTTCTGGCTCTTCACTGTCTCAGGGAGAGGTGGAAATTTTAGAATTTTAGAAAATGTAGGGGCTGGTGGATAGTCGAGCCAGTAAACTGCCTGTCAGAAGCAGGAGGACCTGAATTTCATCCCTAGTGCCCATGTAAAGAGCAGGTATGATGGCACTCACTTACAAGTCTAGTGCTGGGTCAGTGGAAGTGGGCAGATCCCTAGGACCAACTGGCCAGACAGCCACACCTCATTGTCGAGGCCCTGTCCCCCGAAACAGAGTGACCCCTTCCTGGGAACGACACCCAGGTTGACTGGCCTCTTTCCATGCCCGTGCTCCCTCACACCATCCTACACAAGCCACACAAGGGGTTCTCTCCCCCTGACACAAGCCATCGTTATCTTAGCAGAACTCAGCTGATGGATGTGAGGAGGACAGATCACCCCTGAGCAGTTGGTGCTGGACTGTGAGCACCGGGCAGTAAGCAGTTCCTTCACAGCCTCTGCTTTAGTTCCTGACTCCAGCTTCCTACCCTGGCTCTCTTCTGGGATCACAGCTATAGAAATCTAAGACACTTGATAAGAGAAGGAACATTAGACTCCTTTTTCTCAGATCACAGATTTTATCTATTTTGAAAAGACAATATAATTTTTTTGTTTTGTTTTTGAGACAGGGCCTTACTGTGTAGACCTGGCTGGCCTCAAATTCATAATCTGCATGCATTTTCCTCAAGTGTTGGGACTAAGGCATATGCCACCACAGCCAGCTGAAACATTTTCCCTTGAGGTGCTATGGATCGTTTGTAGGGCCTTATACACGATGGGCAAGCACATTACAAATGAGCTGTATCTCCACTAAAGAATACATTTAAAGCCCTGTGATGTCATTATAAGTATTAGTATTAAGTATTTGTACTTGTAAAAATTAATCTTCACAGTTTCAAATGTAACAGTAGATTCTTTGCTCTGAGTAAAGTGCTATTTATTTGATGGAACTGTGGGTCATAGGTGGCTTCGCGTCCCCTAGCTTTAGATTGTATTTTTGTTGCTAAGCAGTCAGTGCTGCTCAAGTCGTGTATTAAGTCATTGAGTCTTTGCTGTTGTTTGAATCTGGGACTAATTACTATGGAGACCAGTGGAAACAGATTGTGATTATGAGCTACGTGCTGCAGCAGCATTACTAGAGGAGCAGATTCTTAGGTGGCCGGGCGGGACTCATGTGTGCACCTTAGAAAGTGTACAAATGTGGACAGTGTGCTTCTAATCACTTATTTTTGTTTGTAGTTCTATCGAAGCCTTGTCAAAATCTGAACATATCGTTCCTCATTCACTTTGTATAGATGCAAATTCAGAAACTTCTAGGTAAGAATTTTTATCTACTGTACAAATTTGAAAAATGTTTTAAAAATAAGAGAATATAACTCCTATGCCAGCCTGAAATAATTGCAACATGTTTGTTCTAAACACTAAGAGAAATAGGTAAAAGTAATGTGATACATTGAAAAAGCAACATAGGCACACAGTTTTGAGACCTCAAGTAATTATTTACAGATTTTTCTATATCTGTGTTTTAAAGAAATGAACTATGTTGGGACAGTCTTTTCAGAAAAAAGAAAATCCAGTACTGGATATATTATTGAAATATTGTTCCTATTCATCTTCTGATCCCTAGTATAAGAAATGCTTTGAGCCCATTTTAATATTCCTTCCTTCATTTTGCAGTACTGGATGTTGAACCTAAAGCCTCAAACAGGCTAAATAAACTGTCTACCACTGAGCTATCTTAACCCAGTACTGTCCTGTCCTACCTGATTAGCTTCTGAGACCACAAGAGCAAGGTCAGGCTGCCATGCTGAAGATTTCTCTATCTTTAGGTGTATCCTCTTTGTAATTTCTTCTACAAGAGTTAATCAGAATGCTAGTAAAATTTGCTGAGTTAGAAGGAAAATTCAGTACAGTTTTATATAGAAAAAATTCTCAGACTTGGTCTCTATGCTAGCTGATGAAAGTAAAGCCCAGTAAAGTTGTGTTAAAATCATCGCATCAATTGTGAAGTCTGTTGTTGTAGGTTTACCATGTAAAGGCAGTTTTGGTTTAAAGCATGCTCACTGCACAACGAAGAGAAAAACAGTGCTGAAAGGGAATGAATGCAAGTTCTAACTGTCTGCAATTGTGCACGTCCTTTTCTGAATCAATGACTGTTTATTTGAATATAACACTTGCCTGGTCCCCCCTTTAGTTGGTGAAATTTATTTGCTTAGAAAATACTGGAAGTCTAGGTGGGGTGGCACATGCTTTTAAACCCAGCCCTTGGGGTGCAGGGGCAAGCAGAGCTCTGTAATTTAGGGCCAGCCTGATCTACTTAGTGAGTTTCAGGTTAGCCAGGGCTACATATAGAGCCCTCATTGGAAGAAAGGATAGGGATGGGGAGAAAAAAAAAAGAAACATTTGAAGACTCACTATATTTAAGGAATTGTTTCTTAATAATTGTTTTGTCCAAAAAACAAGACCTAAGAACTGCTTTAGTCTTTAATTTTTTTGTTTTAATAGTATTTTTTGTTATGGTTTATTGTAAATGGAGACTCTGGTTTGTTTGAAAATAAAATGTTCACAGTTCTGTGTATTTAATAATTACCAGAAGTCATTTTATGTTTTTATTTAAATGTCTTCACACAGTGCACAGATTTCTGACCTTAAAGAAAAATCACCCACAGTTCCACCCCTCATGTCAGATGGAGCCCAGGATACTTCACAAACACCTCAGAAGGCTCAGGGAAATGAACACAGGGTTCAATTACCAGATTCTTCTGATTCTGTTAGGCAGATGCTCCAAGATGAGATGTTTAAACTAGTTCAGGTGAGCATGTGGCTATGTAAGTAAATCTTTACCTTATATATAATTTGAAATTTGCAAATTCATAGAAGTGGAGTAGTCAAAATGCAATTCCATGCATTTCTCTGTCCTTATGAGTCATCGGATGTCATTTAACGTTTGAGAATGTGGCTCTTAACTGTGACTTCTTTTCATTGTTTTTAAGATCTTTTTGTTTTATTCTAGCTGCAGCAGATCAATTTTCTGAGCCTGATGCAAATAGTAGGACCATCGGTTGCTAGTCTCCCAGACATGCATGGACTTCTTCAGCAGGTTCAGTCTGTGCGCTTTGGGGAAAGCCAAGTATCAAACTCCACAAGGAGTGATTGTATTGAAGGCAACAGCAGACAGAGAGTTTGTGCCAGAGCACAGTCCATGGGAGAGTACACCAGGGAGCCTGGCAGGAACAGCCCAGCAGACCACGAGAGAATTAGCCAGCCTGATCAAGATAGTAGTAGAGATACACAGGTAACTCACACTAACATGCTATTAGGACTGAAGAAGTAACCCAGTGGCTTGAGTTCATTCCTCATAGCAGTGATAAAGAAAAGTCAGGCATGGGGTGCATACTTAACATCCCAAGCTGTAGAGGCAGTGACAGTCAGGTCCCTGTGCCTCACTGGCCAGAGCCTAACTTGCTGGATGAGGACATGCCAGTGAGAGAACCTGCTTTAAAGCAACAACAACAATGACAAAAAGCAAAAGAACAGTGGGAGGCACCTGAAGAGTGACACCCATTTTATTCTGGTTTTATTTCTGTTCCTGTCGGGAAATCCTTTGACACATACAAATTGGGGGAGAAAGGGTCTCTGTCCACCTGGTGTTCAGGCTGTCATCTGTAGAGGAGAAAGGGTCTCTGTCCATTTGCTATCCAGGCTGTCTTCTGTGGGGGAGAAAGGGTCTCTGTCCACCTGGTGTTCAGTCTGTTGGGGAGAAAGGGGCTATGTCTGCTTGCTGTCCAGGCTGTCGTCTGTGGGAGAAAGTTAAAGCAGAAGGGGCTTGAAGTGTGCAGTCAGTCACAGGAAAGGAATACACACCTCATTTGCTCATGCTCTGCTCCCTTCTGCACTTTACACAGTCCGGGAGCCCCGTGCCTAGGGAGTGGTGCCAAGAGCTAGGGCTGGGTCCTCCCATGTCAGTTAATTAAGATGGAGTCCACACACATGGCCATAGGCCAACTCAGTGTATACAACCTGTTCATTAAAACTTATTTTTCTGGTGGTTCTAGATTATCTCAACTTCACAATTAAAGCTAATCATGCACACAAAGTAGATAGCATTTGTGTCCATCTCAGTTAACTGTTGGCTTTCTAAAATTTGAATAAATGTATTTTTTAGCAATTTTTCTAAGATACTATTTATTCAAATCATACTGAATTTTATTTACAAAGTAAGGAATTTGTAATATATTCTAAATGTATGTAATATTTTTCTTTCAGGATATTCCACATGGGAGTGTTGCTTTGTGTCAATTAGATGGCCAGCCTAAGGTGAGAGGACAGGCTGGAGCACCTCAGGCTGGAGCACCTAAGGCTGGAGCACCTCGGAGCTTCGCACCTCCTTCCTTTTCCCCTGCTCCTGCTGCAGACAGCGGCCTCCAGCTTTTGTTCACACCCAATGCTGTCCAGAAGACACCTCAGCTGATCCCACCTGATCGAGCAGGCACTCCTGGCCGTGGCTTTCCTCTGCTTCATTTTCAGCCCAAGCGTGACTTCAAGCCCCTTTCCTTACCTGTAGGAAGAATTCCACAAGTTCCTTTCAGGCCCCAGGCTCAACCAAAAGAGGCTTGGAGCCTGTTGGACTCTTGCCAACCTCCCGTGTCTCAGAGAACAGTGCATACCACGTTACCATCTCCTTCAGATCCGAGTCACTGTAATGCTGAAGCCATGAGAAAAGCAGAGGCTGTCCTCTCCGGCATCCCGAAGCATGTGAACGTGGGTCAGTACGTAGGGCAAGGGTACTTGACACCTCAGCAGGATTCTTCAGTATTTATAAAGCCAGAAAATGGGTTGGATGTTAAACCAAGGCCCCCTGAGACAGCTCTTCAGAATTCTTTTGGACTTCCTTTATTACACCTGCAGTTTAAGCCTCCTTCTGTATTCTCAGCACCACCAAGAGCTTTCAGTCAGTTTCCCTCAGTACCTGGCACAGAAGGAAGAGTCCATCCGCAACTGTCATTACTTCATCCAGGCTTGCCTCCAGAGAAGACGGTAATGACTTTCTGTGTGACTGATGTGTGTCCTGTACATGACGTCAGCACACATTGGAATATTAAAGGGCTGCTTGTATAGACTAGTTCTCTTCTACCCTGTAGTTCTTTTCTACCCTGTGGGTCCTGGGAATCAGACTTAAGTCACTGCTGGGCAGCTAGCACTCTTACCTGCTGAGCTGTTTCTCAGCCTATTTCTTAAGAGATTCTTCTGTTATAGACAACAGCATAAAAGTCAGGTTTAAAATAATTTTATATTTTAAAATTTTAGGTATTTTGTATGCCTTCCAGAATCTAGAGTCTTTTATATGTGTTTTTTCCTGCACAAAGGAGATAATAAGTAATATAAATTTACCATGTACTCTATGCTCTTATGTGTGCGTATATAGGGGTGTGTGTGTGTTTGTGTGTAGTAAGTGCACATGGTATGTTTGAAGTTTCTATCAATATTGTTATCATTAAATCTATTTCAGATAAAAGTTTTTAAGTACAAGCCAGCTTGTCAGTAGCATTCCACATAAAGAGACAGTAGCTTTATAAATCCACTAAGTCCTCCTCAAAGATCCTATCTTGATTCATGAAACTCAGATGGTTTAGCTTGTAAA
This sequence comes from Mus minutoides, assembly GCA_902729485.2. Classification (NCBI taxonomy): domain Eukaryota; kingdom Metazoa; phylum Chordata; class Mammalia; order Rodentia; family Muridae; genus Mus; species Mus minutoides. Next base: position 1,094,190 of record LR749731.1, read on the forward strand.
CTGTCAGTTAGTAGTGCGTACTAGGTAGTAATTGAGTAACTTGTTCTGTGCTATACTTTATTTCTCCCAGAAGCTACTGTGAAAAGAAGTGCTTATTCATTAGGAGAAGTATTAACCATGCCTCTTTTCCTTGACATATTAAGAACAGAAGAGAGGATTAATGATGCAGAAATTTTATTATTTTGAGAATAATTTTAAAGTTTTTTTTATTAGAATAATATGCTAAAACCCAAATTCTTCTGATAACCCTTGTTTAGGGATCACCCTTGTTTAGGGATCATCAGAATATGTGGATATGCTTATTACATTTATAGTTTTTAAGCCATTACATTCTGCATCATATTTACAGTCAATTAAATGCCATACATATTTCCCTCCTGGGGAGGAAGAGTTTATATGGAAATGCAGTTTAGAAGAAGAAATGTCAAGATGACTAAGTTGAGGGCCAGGAGGCAGCTCACTGGCTGAGTACTGACTTAGCATGCTCCAGGCCCTGAGTTAGTTTCCGGGAAGAAAATAAAAAAGACCTGTATGAAAGTTTAACAGCCCTCTCTCGCTGTCTAAGACGTGGATAATCTCACTCTTCCTGTACAAATCAGCTTGTTGGATTGGATGTGTTCTGTCTCTTATGTGTCTTAGTTTGATTTAAATGTTTTCTTTATTTTTCAACATAATTGTATATTTGAGTTATCTTTTCTTTTTGTAGTATAAGAAGCCCCAACTTATCCCACTTGAAAATCTCCTGGCATTTAAAAGAAGCCAACAAAAACTAGCACACACTGTATTTGAACAAGGTGATTCTGCTCATCTTCAGCTTCTAAAAGTCAATATGGAAGCATCTGAAATAACACAAGGAAAGAAGAGGCAAGTTCTGAATGAAATATCATCTGATAAGTTGTGTACCAAAGTCATCAAGATGACTCTGCTTCAGTCCCTTCACAGGGCACAACTACGTGTAGTTGTGTCCTTGTCATTTGCCATGTGTTTAATCTTATAGTTTGGAAAGATTTACTCTATTGTGAGAAATGGGATTCCCCCACCCCCGTCCCCCAGTCCATTTTTCTTTTTCTCTTTTTCTTTTTCTTTTTTTTCTCGAGACAGGGTTTCTCTGTATAGCCCTGGTTGTCCTGGAACTCACTCTGTAGACCAGGCTGGCCTTGAACTCAGAAATCCGCCTGCCTCTGCCTCCCGAGTGCTGGGGTCCATTTTTCTTAAGTTTTCCTTCTTACCTTTCATGGCTGGAGAGTTTTTCTCTGTGTTTCTGTGACAGAGTGAACAGTTACGTTTGTAGCACAAATCTTTGGGATTGGGTGAAATCTCTCATGCAGCTAACCAGAATTCATCTTTACTCAGTCTACCACACATCCCCAGACTGTTACAAGGTAGGAGAGGGTAGTGATGGTATGAAGTGTTTCATATCTACACACACATGAGGAGTGTGCGTGTAGAAGCAAGGCTGCCCCAGACTAACTGAAGAGCAGCTATTGTAGTCTTGGCCCTGCAGTGGGTGATAGATAACATGTGTTTAAATGCTGCCCTTTCTGCCTCCAGTGCTCCCTGCTGAGGTCTTTAGCCTCTTCATGGAGTTTAGTGGAGCGTTTTCATGGGGTTTCTGGCACCACAAGAGTGTGAAACTGTTCTTAAAAGATGTATATCTATCCCCAGATTCCAGTGACCAGTTCAGAATACTCAATTCAGCGTCAACTGTAATTGCTTGTATTCAAGCAGAATATCTTGTTAGTGAAGTGGATCTTCAGCAGTTGTTCTCATGTAGCAAGTCACAGATGAGATCCTAAAGTTACTCTAAGGGAAACCGTGTTCTTCCCGTTGTCTTCCACAGGCAAAGCAGGAGCTCCGAGAGGGAGCTCCAAGAAGGAAGAGCTCAGAAGCCAAGAAGAAAACCAAATGTTAGCTTCCGCCCAGAGGACTCCCTCATTACCAATGACTCAGAAGTCATCATGGAGCCCAAGGTACAGAACAGCCACAGTATAGACTCTTTCCTTGATTGCATGGGACAGTTGGGTGTTTCTTTGTGGCTGTAGACTGTGCTGAAGTTTCAGGCCATGAAGAGTCTGGCCATAATACACGAGAGCCCAGCTGATTCTGTCCATAAATGGACACCTTTTTCTATGGAGGTGAAAAACATCTGGACAGCACTCTGAAAAGACTGCAGCTTAGAGCCTCTGCCTGGTGACTTGCTGTGTGTGATGTCACTCTGGGCTTTTTCTCTGTCTCAGTGCACATAATGATCATTTTCTGTCAAAGGCTGAGATGTCTCTAGAGTTATCAGATAGATTTGCTATGTAATCTATATTATAAGTCAAACCTATTTAACCATTTATTCAATTTGGAACAAACATTAAAGAGATACATAATTTGATTTATGTATATGTCCTTAAAGCCATGCTTTTTCATTAAGTCCTCTCATGAGTGTGTCTGGAGGCACTTAGATATCTTCTGAGTCCATTGAGGACTTTAGCAGGACAGGGGTATAGTTTGAGCATCAAGTCTACCGTGCTGTGGAGATTTGTACATGGTAATTAGTAAGCTGGTATTAGATAGGTAATACTATTTTTTTATTACTTGTGGATTTCATGAACTTTTTGTACATTGCTTTGACAACGTACAAAATAAATAACTTAATGGAATAAGCAGTGGAATAAGCATTTTACTACCTAAAATGATAGTAATTGAATCTATAAAGAATTCAGTCTTTATAGCTATTAGATATGTTTTCAAAAATAATAAATGCCTTTGAGTTATTTTTTTGCCTTTGAGTTATTAATAGATTAATTATTTTGTACTCCATTTAGGAACAACTAGGATATCATGATTCTCAGCGTTTGGATAAATTTGACATTCCTTTTGGTATGTACACAAATGACTAATGTAGTGTCTAAGTTTAGTGTTAAGTTGGCTGTTTAGAACTAAAGGTAATAAGGCCATGGTGGTATATAGCTTTGATCCCAGCACTTGGAAGGAATAGGCAGGTGGATCTATGAGTTTTAGATCTACAATTCAAGATCCTGGTCAGTCAGGGCTACACAGAGAAACCCTGTCTCAGGAATTTTTAAAAAGGGAAAGAAATTAATATAAAAATAAGAGTATATTAATGTCTTTCTTCATGTTCTATTGCTGCGAAGAGATACCATGACCACACAAGTCTTTTGTTTAATTTTTTGTTTTTCAAGATAGGGTTTCTCTGTGTTTCCCTACCTGTCCTGGGACTCACTTCATAGACCAGGCTAACATCAAACTCAGAGAGCCTTCTGCCTCTGTCTTTGCTTCCTGAGTGTTGGGGTCAAAGGTGAGCACCACCACTATGTAGTAGTGAAACTCTTACAAGAGAAAGCATTTAATTGGAACAGCTCATTATCATCATGGCAGGAAGCATGAGTGGTACACATGGCTCTGGAACAGCTGAGACCTACATCCACAAGCAGAGAGAGAGACAGAGAGACAGACAAAGAAACAAAGACACACACAGAGCTAGTGTGGGCTTTTGAAACCTCAGGGGCTATCCCCAGGAACACATTTCCTCCAACAAGGCCACACCTCCCAATTCTTCTAATCCTTTCAAACAGTTCTAGTCCATGGTGACTAAGTGTTCAAATATATGAGCCATTTTTATTCAAACCACCACAGTAACTTTCCTATTCTATTTAACATTCTATTTAACATTATTGTACTTTGTGTTTTATCTAGTAGAGTAATGGTTGACATCAAGGCCTGCTCTAGACCATACCTGATTTTATGAATCTAGTTTTACTGAAACATAACCTCTCACAGCTTTCTGACCATAACAAAGTAGAGGAGTTGCTACGAAGAAAGTTTTCTAAGCTCTGCAGTAGACTGATGTAGTTAATTAGTATGTCAAGTAGAATAAAAAAGACCTAAATAAGGAAATTATGGGGGAATATGCCCAACATTGAATTTGTCATAGAACATACAGATATGTTAAAAAACATGAGTTTGTTCAGAACATTGTCACTTGTATGACACTAGTTTTACATGAGTGTATAGTACACCGGTGGTTGTGTATTGTGTTATACCAAAGAACATTTCTCCATTTATATTAATATTAACCAAACCAAAAAAACCCCAAGTTCTGCCTTTTACTTTCCCTTCTTACCCAGTAACCAGTCCTAGCCTTCGTTACCTCTTTTGTAATACTGCTACAGAAGCCTTATCTGACTGCTTTCAGCTTTATCCATTCAAATCTACTTTCCACATGTTGGATGGGGTGGGTTTTCTTCAATAACGATCTCATCACGATGCTTATACTGGATCTTCATTAGCTAGAGCAGAAGGCTCTAGGTTTCTGGGTGTGATATCTAGTGTCCTCTACAACAGTACCTCATGTGGACAGTGTACTTGGGTAGCATCCCAACGCCCACCTCCAGTTACTGTGCGTCCACTGACAACGTTGGCTCTCAGTGATTGCTTTCTGCGTTTTGTTTTATATTTAAGAAATGTTAGAAGATGATATTAATACTTCAGCGGGACTGCATTTCATGGCCTCTGTACGAAAGAAAGCAGTGGGAAGTCATGATGCAAGTACAAACACAGACGCAGGTAAATACTTTAAAAGTTCTAAAACTGCCGGGCATGGTGGCACACTTCTTTAATCCCAGCACTCGGGAGGCAGAGGCAGGCGGATTTCTGAATTCGAGGCCAGCCTGGTCTACAAAGTGAGTTCCAGGACAGCCAGGGCACACAGAGAAACCCTGTCTCCAAAAACAAAAAACAAAAAAACAAAACAAAAAAAAAGTTCTAAAACTTCATATATTGCAGCTAGAGGCATAACTCAGAGGGTAAGAGCAGTTGCTGTTCTTCCAGAGAACCAGTTTGGTTCCTAGCATCCATATCAGGCAGCTCTCAAGTAACTGTTACTTCAGCTCTAGGGCATCTGATGCAGTCTTCTGCCCTCTGCAGGCATCTATACTTATGCTAGCATACATAATAACATACACAGATTTTTTTTTTATATTGATCATCTCATTTATTCATGATGCAACATATCTATGCATTTTTTAATTACTTTTATTTTTATTTTTTACAGTTCAGTCATTACCCCCCTCCTGGTCCACCCTCTGACAGGTCCTCATCCCATTCCTCCTCCCTCATCTCCATGAGGATGTCCCCATCCCCCCCCCACACACACACCAGACCACCCCACTCCCTTGGAGCCTCAAGTCTCTTGAGGGTTAGGTGCATCTTCTCTCACTGAGGCCAGACCAGGCAGTCTTCTGCTGTGTATGTGTCGGGGGTCTTGAACCAGCTAGTGACAACCACATAATTTTTTAAAATTACATCTTTTGAAAGTTTGTTAAGGTATTTATACTTTCTCATTAAGACAGTGATTTAAAAGGAATTTGAAATTATGTGATATTGCCGGGTAGTGGTGGCGCATGCCTTTAATCCCAGCACTTGGGAGGCAGAGGCAGGCGGATTTCCGAGTTGGATGCCAGCTTGGTCTACAGAGTGAGTTCCAGGACAGCCTGGGCTACACAGAGAAACCCTGTCTCAAAATAGAAGAAAAAAATATGTGATATTAGATATTTATTCCAAGTTATTCTCCTAGGGAAGATTCAAAATAGAGGAGGGGGTTGGGGGAGAGAGGAGGGAGAGAGGCTGATACTGGGATATAAAGTGAGTAAATTAATGAAAAGGAAATAGCATTTATAATAACTTGAGCTTAAAATTTAAATAAAACATAGAGGTTTTTTTGTTGTTGTTGAACACTAACATGTTACAGATTTTAAGTGGGTACAGATAATGTTGTGAATTTGACGCCTAGGCCATGAGTCTCCCGCACTGGGATTATAGTTCTGGAGTGAGAGGCCCTGGGTTCCAGCTGTGAAAGCAGGCATGAGAAGGAGGCTAGATTGTGGTCAGTCTTAGAGCAAGTGACCATGAGGAGGAGGGGACAGAGCCTTTCAAGTATTCATGAAATCTCTGACTTTGTCTTCTTATGAAATGCTTAAGTACTCATTGGTATAATATAGCGAGCTATGACGAATATGAAATGATACATTCACATAGCCAGGTAACAAGCATAGTGAAAGTGTTCTTTGATACTCTCTGAGCCCTGGCCCCTGGGTATTCCTGTATCCCTTGCTTTTCCCTGAGAGCTCAACTGTCATGGACCAGTGTTGGGTTTCCCAGTGACCTTTAGACATCCTCCTAATGTATCATAACATGCTGTTCCTTTGTACTGAATTGCATCTTTAGTACACCTGCAGCAACGTTAAAGTGATGCGAGTGTGCTCAATACTGTTGTATAGTCATGTGTACTAATCAATGCTGATTAAGAAGTGATATTTAAATACTTTATATTATGTAATAATTATGTTGTTACATAGTTGTTTAAGTCTAAGAAAATTGGATGGCATAGGACATGTTATATTCACCCCGTGTCTGAAATTACCATTGGGTGCATTCCCTTTGATTTCTACTTACACTATACATTCTCTTTTATTGACAAGAGTATTTTTTTTTCCGAGAGAGGGTTTCTCTGTGTAGCCCTGGCTGTTCTGGAACTCACTCTGTAGACCAGGCTGGCCTCGAACTCAGAAATCTGCCTGCCTCTGCCTCCTGATAAGCATATTCCTTCTCTAATATTTAACCAGCTCCTGACTGTTCAGTGCATTCATGTGTTGGGCAGTGTTTAGAGCTGTTTTCTTTCCTGCCAGGGTCTCATTATGTGGCTCTGGTGGCCTAGAGCTGGCTGTGGAGACCCAGATGGTCTTGCACTCACAGAGACTCATCCCCCCCTGCCCCTGAGTGCTGGGGTTAAAGCATGCACCATAGCTCCTGCCCATCTTTGCTTTTTTAAAGATTAGGATCTTCTCTGGCATAGTGGCCCATGCTTTTAAACTCAGCACTCAGAAGGTACGTGCAGGGGATCTTTGAGTCTGAGGCTGGCCTGAGCACCGTAACGAGTTCCAGGTCAGCAAGGGCTAGGGAATAAGACCAGATCTCAGAGTTAAATAAAATGAAATCTGTAGTCATATTGCTTAAAATTAAATTAAGCTGGCTATTTGTTTTCTTAGCACCTTTTATATATACTAGCTTATTATCGGGATTTACATATTTAATTTTCCTGTTTTTAAAATTCTTTTCCTATTTTTTTCTTTTTTCCTCATATATCTGAATTTACCACAAGATAAGGAAGGTACTTCCCAAGAAGCTGATTCTGAAAGTAATAAAAATCCACAAGTCACGTCTGCAAGCTCAGGTGAGTGCTTTGTTCTCTGAGGTAGGTTCACTTACTAAAGTTATGTTTGCATTAATGCATGCTCTCCCTTAGAAAAGAAAGTTTAGCTGAGGAAGTGGCTTCATAGAGATAGGTTGACAATTTAAATAATTTTTGCTTTATTTTTTTCTTTGTTTTTTTAAAGATAACCTCTCATTAAATTCCATCTTTATTAGTAGTTTTTCAGCAAAGCCAATATGACATCAATTTCATTTTATATATGAATTTAATGTAAAACTTTATTAAGAAAATAAATGCTAGAAAAGGAGATCTGAGTTCTAGAACAAAGCACGGAGTTCAACTGTCTGCTTTACCTCTGTAGTGTAGTGGTAACCCTCTGTCTTAGGTCTTAGTCAGGGTTTCTATTCCTGCACAATCATGACCAAGAAGCAAGATGGGGAGGAAAGGGCATTCAGCTTATACTTCCACACTGCTGTTTATCATCAAGGGCAGTCAGTACTGGAACTCAAGTAGGTCAGAAAGCAGGAGTTGATGCAAAGGAGGGGTGTTCTTTACTGTTCTTTACTGGCTTGCTCAGCCTGATCTCTTATAGAACCCAAGACTACCAGCCCAGAGATAGTCCCACCCACAAGGGATCACTAATTGAGAAAATGCCTTACAGCTGGATCTCGTGGAGGCATTTCCCCAACTGAAGCTCCTTTCTCTGTGTTAACTCCAGCCTGTGTTAAGTTGACACACAAAACCAGCCAGTACACCCTCTTTATTTACTGTTGAGTAAGAAGCAATTAGCTAGTGAAAATCAGATGTTAAAAGATTTTAAACTGTAAAAGTTAGCAGTGAGTCCTATGTAAGAGTATGAATTATATCTCAGTGAAAATAAACTAGTGCAAATTTTAAAATACAGCTAATATGTATGTTTCTCTTAAGTAAAATAACTAATATATTTAAAATTGAAATAGGAAATTATATTCTTTACAATTTTACATAGCTTATTATTGTCCATGTATATAAAAGTAGTTTTTGTCTTTGATTATAAATTTTCCTATAGAAAATCACCCTTAGACTAGAATTTTTTTTGCTGAGACAAGGTTTCTCTGTCCAGCCCTCACTGACTTGGAATTCACTTTGTAGACCAGGCTGACCTCTAACAGAGATCCACCTTCCTCTGCCTCCTGAGTGCTAGGCTTAAAGGTGTGAGCCACCACCACCTGGCATTTCAATTTTCTCTAATCTATTTATACCTAAGAAGTTTCTATTTAGGTTTGTAATATACATTTTATGTTATTTGTTGCAAATATATTCTTAGAAACTTAATGACTACAGACATGTTTAACCTTTCTGATTTTCTTTCCTTAATTTCCAGGCCATGAACCTTTGAATGTTCCACAGCTTTTGATCCCAGACATGTATCTAAATGTCAGACTTCCCACTGGAATAGCAGAGAAACCTTTGTCTCCTTTTCCACCTCACATGGTAATAGCCTTGGTCTGTGCATTGGATTTTAATAATAACCATGTGTCAAAAGTTACTATGGTCATCCATATAGTGCCCCATTTTATGGGTGAAATGATATAAAAATCTGCATACCTTTGTAAGAAAATTAGTTTAAGTGTTATGCCTTCTAGTACTGTAACCTAGAACCAGGAACACACTTGGGGCTGCTTTCTCCAAGTTAGGCATCTGTCCTCTTGGTAGTAATAAGAGGAGTGATGAACTGTACTGCCACCACTCCTTTTATGGTCATCTAGAGTAAAAAAAAAGAAAAAGAATGATCACTCTATGTTTGATCAGGCTGGACACACGTATATAGATGTGGTTGACATTGAAGCTGATGATCTGTTGGGATTACCTGCCCGTGAAGGGCCTTCAGATGAAGTTACCAAGCAGCAAAGCCATCCTCCACATGTTCCATCATCGGCAGAGTTACATTGTATGGCAGCTTCAGTTGTCAATTCTGTTCCTCCTCATACTTTTCAAAGTCAAGGTAATATTTTTCTCTTACTTTAAAACAAATTAAATACACTAAAATGTATTTAGCATTATCATTCTTACCATAGGTCTTGTAGATCTCCTCCAGATGCACTGCCCTTTGGCCTGCTTCTGTTCACATTTGGAAATGCTCTGTTAGCTTTCCAGATGCCAGGCTTAGGCACTGACTCTCAGAGTTTGTGTGCTCCTGATAGAATCTGCAAGCTCTTCTCTGGGTTTAATTTCTGAACCTGCAAAAGTGACCCAATCCTGTCAGAGTGGGGAAAGCCAGAGAAAAGGTGTGATCGAAGCAAAGGAGCCTGAGATTCCTTCAGTGATGCCATCGGACAGACAGCAGGACAGAGGTAAACAGCCAGGATGTGCTGCATGGTCCACGCTCCCTGCATTCCTTTTACATAAGATAGAAGTGTTGCTACTTGATCTTTGCAAAAGCACTGGAAAGAGAAAGGGTAAGGCATGTAAATGAGTGCAGCCAGGGCTCCAAGCCTTCGAGCCTTAGTAGTTTGCAAGGAGACTGGAAACAAACATCTTCTTAGAGCCCTTTTGTATTTTGATGTTTTAAAGGAATTCTCATCTTTGAAAAGAAGGGGACTTCTGGACAATAAAAGCACTTACGCTTTCAAGCCTGATAACTTAAGGTCAAGCACAGATCCCAGGATAAAAGTGTCCTGTGACCGTCACACTCACACAGCGTGTGCCAAACACACTTCCCACTCTGATCTGATAAGAGGTGGTACTTCAGGCTGCTGAGAACTAGGATTAATAGATAGATAATAAAAAAATATGAGAGCCAGCTGAAGCAGGTGTAAGCAGGGCAAGATCAGCATTGACAACATCTTCTCTTGGGAAGGCCCAACCAGGACAAGGGCCAGACACCATTTATATTTGTTTATAATTCTCATTTCTCAGAGCATTTCATTGCACACCTTGAACTCCATAAAACTTCTGTGAGCTAAATGTAGTAGGCAAAAAATCTGTTTTTGATGGCTCTCTCATTTTGTAACCATTTAGGGGCCCAGTACTAGGAGTGAAAAAGTAATTGCAGATTGTCAGCCTGTGGGTAGTGACTGTGGAGAAAGGAAGACAGAGAGTAAAGAGATGACCAGGACAGACTTGTCAGTGCTGTGAGGGATTGCTGCTGACACTTTTGAGCAACGCAGTATCAGTCGTCCTCAGGTGGTTTAAAGGAGAGAGACCAACGGTGATGGTTAACTGCACTCAGACTGAGAGGATGGTGTGCAGTCAGACAGTTTTGTGAGCCTGCTGGGTTTGGGACATTCACTATTCTGAGGCAGACATAGTTTGTTGAAAGAAGTAGCAAGAGCTGAAGGTTTAGAGGTAGAAAAAGACTGCCATTGTTAGACATATGGAAACTTGTAGACCTTTAGAGTGAAGGCATTACATTAGAGACACATGGAAAGGTTTGGGAGAGAAAAGTAACATATTTGTGTTTCTAATGCATCCTGTTAGGCTCTGTGAGAGAGACTACACAGGGGAAAACGAGGATATTGTTTGAGGTGTGTATTCTGAAAACACAGTTAAGCAGGATAAGACTGGAGACAGGGAGGCAGGACAGTCACCAGTGTTGGATGTTTCTCGGGATCTGAGGGAGATCAGCCCTAGCTTACTGTCAGGCCTCTGGGCTGGGAAATGTGGTGGGTGCATGGAAGTGCAGCTCCCTCAGCTTGGTACCTGGGAAGAGGCAGACAGACAGACAGTGAGTCAGTCTTCCAGGTCCTCTCCTGGGCCCACATTCTGCAGGGAATCAGCAGTAGCCGGCGCTGAATCCAGCTCTTACTGCCTAATGCTTTGTTCTCAAAAAGTCAGAGAGAACTTAAGTTGCTTTAGACGCACTGTGTAAGAAGGTATAAAGGTGCTGTTCAAGTTGCTGCGTGAGTAGAGCTTTGTGAGACCACATTGGTATAGGACTTTAATTCACTACAGAGAGACACTTCAGAAGTGTAGACACTGAATTGAATTTATACATTTCCTAATTAATAAAATAGATGTGAAAAGTTAATGGTATATATTGGCTTAAAGTGAGAATGTCCATGTCTGCTTTTTTCCTTCAGTAAAATTAATGTTGCTCTTTCTCTGATAACTGTTTAGATATACTAGAACAAAACTTCCAGTCCAAGGAACAGAGCACAAAATTGGACTCTGTGGGACAGTCCCTGCTTTGGACCCTGCTACAGGATGCCTCTCCTGCGTGTCCCACACCAAGCCCTGCTGTGTGTCCCCCTCCAAGCTCTCCTGTGTGTCCCTCTCCAAGCCCCGCCGCGTGTCCCACACCCAGCCCCACCGTGTGTCCCACACCCAGCCCTGCTGCTCGGAAGTTTGAACATCTTACTGCCAAGCTTCAGGAGATGGACGAGCAGCTGTTAGCAGTGCAGACCATTGCAGAAAATATAGAGCAGGACTTCCCTGCACCACAAGTGCTGAATCTACACTGGGAAAAGGTAGCATTCTTGTTTTCTAGTGGCTTTGTGTGTGAGAGAGCCTGTGCTGGTGGCTGCAATTGAGGTATTTAGATATATAGAACAATTAGTATGATAAAATGTTAGATATCTGACTGTTAATAGGAAAAACTTAAGCTAGAATTTTCTAACCTCAGTATTGTTGACTGGCTGGATCAGCAGTTCTCAACCTGTAGGTTGCTGACCGCTTTGGTAATTGAACAACAAAACATATATTTACATTATAACTAGTAACAGTAGCGAACTTACAGGTATGAAGTAGCAATGAAAATAATGTTATGGTTGGGGGTCACCACAGCATGAGGAGCCCCATTAAAGAGCTGCAGTCTTAGGACGGTTGAGAACCACTGCATTAGGTAATTACCTCTTTCCTTTCTTCTGTGGTTCTGAGGTCATTCACATGTTGGGCAAGGGCTCTGCCAGTGAGCTACACTCCAGCTCTGGATACTTGTGTCTTCCTATGTATTATAGCATATTTGGCAGCACCGTGGGCCTCACCCACTAGGTTCCAATAGTGCAGCCCAAGTAATAACAATCAGATGATATTTCCTGGCATTGTCAAATGTCCCACGGCTTTCAAGCTTTTAAGTAGGGAGCCTATGCTCCCCAGCAGGAAAGGACATGTGAGCTATCACACAGTGTGGTTTGGAAACCCTGCCTTCAGTGGAGTGTCCTTCTCCTCTCCCAGACTTATAACTTCACAAATATTGCTCACGCAGTACATAAAGGCACTTGTCCCTAAGCCTGCCAACCCCATTGTTGGCATTCTGTGTCCCCAGAGTACACATGGGGAGGAGAGAAGGACCTCCTGGGGGTTGTCCTTTGCCCTCCGCATGAGTGCCGTGCCAGTGAGTGAGCCAGTCAGTGCTTCCCATGCAGTCTGGGTAAGGAAAAGGTACTGAGCTAAGTTAGAGTAGGAGCGAGCTCTCCAAGGACATTATTTCACACAAGCATGCTCCTTTACTTGAGATGGAGTCTAGGATGGAGTCCAGGTTGAGCTAGCCCTCTCTCCCTCTCCCCCTCCCCTCCCCTCCCCTCCCCTCCCTGGCTGTCCTGGCTGTCCTGGAAACTCACTCTGAAGACCAGGCTGGCCTCAAACTCAGAAACCCATCTGCCTCCCAAGTGCTGGGATTAAAGGCGTGCGCCATCACTGCCCGGCTAGGTTGCTCTCTTGAATTTTCACAGAATAAATTTTTATATAATCACAACTAAAGAACAAACAGTTAAAATACATTAAATATGTTACAGTTTACTCTTAAGAAATGCAGAGCAGCCTGTAGGATGAATGTTCACCTTTGACTCACCTAACAAGCATTCCAGGTTGCTAGTATGCAGCACTTTAACAAATTTACTGAGCTTATAGAATGTATTTTTAAATTTATTTTTAATTTGCCCATAAAAACAAACACTGTACTTATTAATCAGGTACCATTTGCCATTTTGCAGGTATGTATTATGTAATACTGAAATCCCACTAAACCTGTCTCCTCAGACACTCATTTCTTTGTGATGAAACTTTAGGAAACACTTTCTTCCAGGTTTCTGAAGTGTACAGTACATTACTGTGCCCTGTAGTCGCCCTAATGTGCAGCAGCAGCAGCACACAGTGTCTGCCTTCTGTGTGACTGCGTCAGTTATTTCTCAACCCCATCCCTCTGTCAGCACAGTTTCTCCAGCCTCACGGTTTCTGTGAGAACAACTGTCTGCACTGCCCCAGGAGACTGAAGTCATGTGCTTCTCTTTCTGTAACATAATCATCTTCAGTTTTGTCCATATTGTAATGGGTAACAGGGCTTTGTTGTTTTGTGTCTGAGTAGAGGTGTCTCTTATGTGTCCTTATTTTCTCTATTCGTTTGTCCATTTATGAATACTAAGGCTGTTTGCATTTCATGTTGTTAGGGTCAAACTGTGTCATCCAGAGGCTTGAAAGTGAGCTGGTGCTGAAGATGTCCACTACATCTGATATCTTAGGCAGGACAGATCTTACGAGCCACCTATGCTAAAGCTGTCCATTTCTGGACTTCTGTGAGTGGTACAGTGACCACATGAATCCAGATGTTTCTTTTCTATATATTTAATTTGGATATAGGGCAGCTAGATTTCATTGTAGTTCTATTTTTAACTTTGTGAGGAATCACATAGTGTTTTCCATAATAGCTGTTCTAACTTACATTCCCGTGAACAGTATACAAGAACTGCCTTTTTTCCACATCTTCACCAGCACATGTAACATTTAGTCTTTTTGACAATAGCCATTCTTAGTGGAATAGGCAATATATACTGTTCTTTTAATCCTTACATATTAAAAATTTAAGATTAAACACGTGGAATCATATAAAATATGACTAGATTATTGCTAATAACAGTACTGTGGTATTTACATGGTATGTTTTTGTTTATTTTGTTTTGTTTTTGTTTTTGTTTTTTTGAGACAGGGTTTCTCTGTAGTCCTAGCTGTTCTGTAGACCAGTCTGTCCTCAGACTCAGAGCTCTGCCTGCCTCTGCCTCCTGAGTGCTGGGTTAGCACACACAAGCTTGGACATGTCCGAATGGATCTTGAGCATCAGAGTAGTCCTTGGCAGCCTTTTCTTCAAAGACTCTCTTTGAAATTGCCTTCTGAGCTCGTAGTAGAAGTTTATGTAAAGTCAGATAAATACATGTCTATATGCACACACTTATATATATGCATTCTGAAGTAAGCTTATAAAAAAGCTGCGCGTGGTAGCACACGCCTTTAATCCCAGCACTCGGGAGTGAGTTCCAGGACAGCCAGGGCTATACAGAGAAACCCTGTCTCAAAAACAAACAAACAAACAAACAAACAAAACCAAAAAAAAGTAAGTTTATAAAATGTTACTGTATGACTTTTTAAAGTATCTGTAATGTTATTTATCTCTCCTTCCTCCCCTCCCCCTTGTATTACCCTCCTTCCTTCCTTCATCTCCAATTACAGTGCAAACACTTTGATTTGCCAAGTTTAACAAGATAGTTTGCAGGCCTGGATGAGGGCAGGGGGCTAGGACACCATGAGCAAGTACTCACTTGGAAACCCAAGAACTTGAGGTGAATCCATGATCTGGTGCTGTGGAAATTGCTCACTCTCTGGGCCTTGTTTTCTTATCTGGATGTAGAAGACTTTGTCACAGTGGTGGCTAACTTTCTCTCCCATTACAGAACCAGCTGAAGTCATCTCCTAACCCTTGTGAGATGTCACACCAGTTTGACTATCAGTAGTAAAAATTTCTTGTTCATGATCCCCAGCAATTAGCTCAGACTAGATTTTACCCTGTTTCTTTCATCTTTGTTGTATTATCTAAAGTGCTTGAAATGTGCATAGAATTGTGTGATGTTTTGCCATTATCAAGAGTTGAGCATCTCAGCAGCTGCTTTGCTGTGTTTGTTTTCTTTTGCAGGCTGGACTGGGGAATCATGTTGGATTGTCTTCTGGTCCTGACACTGAAAAGCTATTAGCTTCAAAGGCCATCAGCATTTCTGAAGGTTTGTATTGGTACCAGGGCTGGTATTGAAGTCTGGCTTCAAAAAATCCTTCCTGTGTGTGAGCTGAAGCCATGGCTCCCCACCCTGTGCCTACTCTTTTTCTTTATTTTTATGTTCCATTATATGGGTGTTTTGCCTACATGTATGTGTGTACCAGATGTATGCGTCCTGTGTCTGTATCTGCAAACACTCCATCCTCACTTCCATTCTTTGTTCTTTTCAAGTCTGTGGCTGGTGAGTTATCTCCATCTTTGAAAATAGCTTTACTGTCTAGCTGACTGTAGAATTTCTATCTAGTCTCTGTCTCTGACTCTAGTGTTTCCTTCATTATTTGAAGGCATTATCCCAGTATTTATTGACTTCTCTAATGGTTGAATAATGCCTATGTGCTGTTAGTCTATTTTCTGCTTTAAAATTTCTTTTTTCTTTTTTTGTTTTTTCCGAGACAGGGTTTCTCTGTACGTATAGCCCTGGCTGTCCTGGAACTCACTCTGTAGACCAGGCTGGCCTCGAACTCAGAAATCCGCCTGCCTCTGCCTCCCGAGTGCTGGGATTAAAGGCGTGCACCACCACGCCCGGCTACTTTAAAATTTCTGGTTGCTTTTAAAGTTACCTTTTACTCATTTTTTGTTGTTTTTTTTTTTTTTTTGTTTTGTTTTTCTTTTTATAAAATGTCTAGGTGTGAATTTCTGTCTTACATTTAGGTAGAATCTCCACTTTGAAGATTTAACATCGGGCATTTTGTGTTTCCATCTCCTTCCCCTCTGTTCTGAAAATGCTTGTTAGATTTATTTTGGACCTTGTTCTGTTTCTTTAATTTTTTAAACTTACATGTTTGTTTATTTGCTTGGCGGTGGGGCAGTGCACACCTGGAGGTCAGAGGCCGAACTAAGGGAGTTATTCTCTGCTGTGTTAGTCCTGTCCGACCAACTGAAGTTCTCGTGCTTGGCAGCAAATACATTCTTCTGCTAAGCCATCTCACCAGTCTCTGGTGCTGTTGTGTTTGTTTGTTTTGAGGGTGTGTGTTTTTAACACTTCACAGTTTCTTTGGGTTTAGGGCTCAGTGGTGTCTTCACTAGCACTTCTCCAGACCTGCCCTCTAGCTCACTAACTGCCATCTGCCGACCTCACTGTCCCATTGCGTCACTGTCTTAGTTTGGTGATTATCTTCAGTAGCTAAAACTTTGTTTCTAGATCTTACTGTTTCTGCTGTGGTTTCCTATCTTTTCCCCTTATGTTTTTCATAATTGTATGCCTGCATTGGATTAGTGTCTTTCCAGACTCAAGAGGACGTGGAAGATCAAAATGATGCACAGGAGACTTCAGAGACTGAATTTTCAGTAATGGAAAATCATTCTAGCCAAAAAACCTACACGTGCCCTTCTGCAGAGCCTGCTGCTTGCTCATCCATGGGCTGGAACATCACTTCTCCTGGTACTGATCCTGGTAATGTTCTTCACCTCTTAGATTCATATGTTCTTGTGTTGTGTTAAAGGGTTACTGAACTGTACCTGGGAGGGGTACAGGTGTAAAGGTTTGTGAATTAATTTTATAATATTCACTTCAGGGAAGAAAATTTTAAACATGCCATTCAACAACAACAAAAAAAGTCATAAACACTTCAAACCATCTATAGTAATTAGTATTATTTAATTTTATAAACATTGAGATGTTAATTATTAGAATGTTGAAATTTAATTTATAACAGTGCTATTGGTTATTTGTTGTGCCCCTGCTATGTACTGTTTCTTGCACAGTTCCTTTGTAAGGTTGGTGGTGAGGGAGGAACGCCAGCCATTATTCTCACTGCACAGCTGAGACTGAGCTGTAGACAGATGTAGAGCTACTGTTTGTTTGATTTCATTTGGAGATGCATCATTATTACAAGGGCATTCAGTCATGTGAATAATAGGTATAGTATTTCTTACAGAACCCATGGAACCTGGATAAATTGAAAATATTTTCCTCTAGTATTTAATGTATGATTTTAAACTTGAAAGAAGAAATCACATTACTATTTTTTTTAATAATATAGGAATTCAGGGCCTTAAGTAGGAGTCTCCATCCAGTCTGGCCTCTTGTGAAAACATAGTGTCATTTCCTCACTGCTATGGTCAATTCTGACCACAAAATAGCTTGGAGTATTCTCTTCTGCAACTTACATTAAAAAAAAAAGTTAATGGAAAATAATTGGTTGACTGGGGTTGGATTTTAATTTTAGAAACATCTTTAACATTCCCAAAGACACTACTTATGCAGGAAGAAGATGGCAGACTGGGGTAACTATTTAGAATTTAAAATGAAGAATTGTGGTTAATGGAGAATTACACTGATTAATTCTGCTTAATCATTTTTGAAGGCAGTCCTAAAGGAAGATTCAAAAATAAGAGTTAGAGTAACTTCTTTAAAGTGTTCCTTATGGGGCTGGAGAGATGGCTTAATGGTTAAGAGCACTGACTGCTCTATCAGAGAACTGTTTTCAATTCCCAGTAACCACGTGACAGTTCATAACTCTAACTCCAGTTCCAGGAGATTTGGCATCCTCACACAGACATACATGCAGGTAAAACACCAATGCACATAAAATAAAAACAAATCAACCTTAGCTGGGAATCCCAGCACTTGGAGGCAGAGGCAGCTGGATCTTTGAGTTTGAGACTAGCCTGATCTACAGAGCAAGTTCTAGGACAGCTTACTGGCCACTTTTCAAACTGTGTCCAGATTTACAGGTACTGTTTGAGGATTAAGTCTGCGACCAGAACTCATGCTGTAGATCAGGATGGCCTTGAACTCATAGAAATGAATTCTCTGCCTCACAAGTGCTGGGATTAAAGGCTGCACCACCACATGCAGTTTACAAGATGTGTGTTTAGTGCACCCTGTCTTTGAGTCATATCGTTGTCTCCTAGGAGAAAGTCAGTATAAAATAAGTAGGGTTTTATCACTATGACATCATCTTAGAGTCATGGAAGGCATCTCACTTTCCCTCTAATTAGTTGCTGTTAAGAATTCACTCTTGCCAGCACTCGGGAGGCAGAGGCAGGCGGATTTCTCAGTTTGAGGCCAGCCTGGTCTACAAAGTGAGTTCCAGGACAGCCTGGGCTATACAGAGAAACCCTGTCTCGAAAAACCAAAAAAAAAAAAAAAAAAAAGAATTCACACTTGCCAGGCATGCTGGCAGACTCCTTTAATCTTAGTGCTTTCGAGGCAGGTGGATTTCTGTGAGTTCAAGGCCAGCCTAGTCTATATTGGCAAGTCCCCAGAAACCCAAGGCTATACAGAGAGACACTGTCTCAAAAACAAAATTTGTTTTACACTTGCCAGGTTCAAAGCAGGAAGATAAGTCCTTACACTGAGGGGATGGGATTGGAATCTAGCTGAGTTGGTAGCATGCTGATCCTTGCATGCCCAGAGCCTCCAGCACACATAATGCAGCTGTGGTGGTAAAGGCCTGCCTCAGATGCTAGCACTCCGCAGATGGATGCAGGGCAGTCAGAAGCTCACGTCTTCCTCTGTACACACAAAGGCTGGGACCCCATCTCTCACAAAGAAAAATCCTTGACTTGGGGATTAAGAAATAGCCTCAGTAATAGTGTCAGGTCTTGGGACCTCCCCTTGAGCTGGATCCCACTTTGGGCCTGTCGCTGGACCTTCTTTTCCTCAGGCTCCTCTCCATTTCCATCCCTGTAATTCTTTCAGACAGGAACAATTATGGGTCAGAGATGTGACTGTGGGATGGCAACCCCATCCCTCACTTGATGTCCTTCCTGTCTTCCTGCTAGAGGTGGGCTCTATAGGTTCCCTCTCCCCACTGTCAAGCATTTCATCTAAGGTCCCTCCATTTGAGTCCTGAGAGTCTCTCACCTCCCAGGTCTCTGGTGCATTCTGGAGGGTTCCCCCAACCTCCTACCTCCCGAGGTTGCCTGTTTCCATTCTTTCTCCTGGCCTTCAGGGCTTCAGTCACTTTCTCTCACCCAATACCAGATCAGGTTCCACCCTTCCCCCCCCTTCCTGCCCCTCGCCCCTGACTCCTTTCCCTCCCAGCTCCCCTCGCCCCTGTCTCCTTTCCCTCCCAGCTCCCTTGCCCCATGTGATTGCTTTCTTCTCCCTCCCAAATGGGACTGAGGCATCCTCACTTGGGCACTTCAGCTTGTTGACCTTTTTGGATTCTGTGGACTGTATCTTGGGTATTCTGTACTTTATTTTTTTTAAACAAGGAAAAATGTTAAGAGATGTCAGAACACTCTTTCCTCTAGATTTCGATTGTCTCTCAGGTTCATACATGTAGATGCTTTGCTGAAAGATACATACTTAATTTTGGAAAATCCTCAAAAATAATTTTCTGGGTCCTCTTCTTCCAAGAAGGTTGCTTCTAGATTGAAATTATTTGTTTCCAGGACGTATTCTTTTCAGGTTGTCAGAGATGTCCTGTCTTCTTTGACTAATTTATACTCCATCATTCTACAAAGGTTCTAAGGAAAAGAGGGTGTATTTTCTGATGTGTTCTACATATACATGATACAGAAAAAAATGTTATCTTAAAATGTAGATAATACAGGTTGGGGAAATGGCTCAGTGATGAAGAGAATTTACTCCTCTTGCAAAGAACTCTGGTCCCATTCCCTGAACTCATATGATGGCTTACAACTGCCTAAAAGTCCAGTTCCTGGCTGTCTGATATCAACTTCTGGCCTCCATGGGTACCAGGCATACATAGTGTTCTTATATATGTGCACACAAAGTATTCATACACATAAAAATAATCTTTTTAAAATGTAGGTAATTACTACTACAAAATCATGTATATAAAGGAGCCACACACACTAATTTATACATTTAAAATGATTTCATTCTGGTTAAATAATTTCTAAATCTGATTAGGAATTGAAGTTAAAGAATTGGCCAGAGGGCTGGGGAGACAGCTCAGTAGGTATGGGGCTTGCTTACTGTGCTAGGATGCTAGTGTGGATCTGTAGCCTTCGCATAAAGCGCTGGGCTCAGCTGGGTGGGAAGGCAGAGATCTGAGCATCCGTGGGGCTTGGCTAAAGTCAGGCCAGCCAGCTTCAGCTTCAGCTTCAGCGAGAAACCTCGTCTCATAAAGTAAGGCGGAGAGTGATAGAAAAAGACACTTGATGTGTTAACCTCTGGACTCTACACATGCACACACACATGTGCATTTGCTTGCACACACATAAATACACAAATGCTGAGCTAAGTTTTAAAAATAATCTTTATTGAAAAATTTTCATACAGTGTATTCTTATCATTAACTTAAATCATTATATTAATAATAATGTTTCTTTTTTTAAGGTGTGAATGACAGCAATGAATTATTTGAAAGGTAAATCTTTTAAGAGTTCATGATTTTAAATGTGTGTGTTAATATGTGTTATAGAAATTTTGTTGTCCTATGAACGTATGAACTTGTTTGTTTCTCTGACTATCCTGACTCACTTTGTAGACCAGGCTGACCTTGAAGGCATGTGCCACCATGCCTGGCCAAATGTAAATTTTTGTATTACACTTTTTGTAGATTAAAGAAATATTATAAATTTCCATTGGGAATGGGTATTTTAGGAAACTGAGGATGGTTTATATTTGCTTTTAATACAGGTGAATAGAATGTAATAGACTGTATTGGCTGCATTCTCTTACATTATGTGTTAAGAAACAGCAGTTCAGACCCATAGTCCTTGTAATGAGACATAGCAATGCCATGTGCCCTGTGTGAGCATAGCATCACTATAGTGCTGTTCTCACCAAAACACAGCACGGCTTAACCATGAGCAGAGTGGAGGTGTAACAAGAACTGTTTCATAAGGAGACCAGCAAAGATCTCTAAAAAGCATCAAGGTCCTGAAGAAATGCAAAGGTGGAATTGCTTTAGATTTGAGAAGACAGTTGTCAAGACAACTATACCAATACCAAAGTTGACTCAGGGACATTAGTGGAACAGTTAGAAAAATATGAATCTGTTCTATAGATTAGTTAATAATAGGCCAGTCCATGATTTTGCTATAAGATGAAAATTATATCAGGTAATCACATTTGCAGAAACCGAGTAAGGGTATATTGGAGTTTTGTTATTTTTTTATTATGTATATGGGTGTTTTACCTATATGTATAGCTGTGTACCAGTTGAGTGCCATCTGCCCATGGAAGCCAAAGAGGGTATCAGACTCCCTGGAATTGGAGTTGTAGATGATTTTGAGTCACCATGTGGATGCTGGGACTTGAATTGAGTCTTCTGGAAGAGGAGCCAGTGCTCTTAACTGCTGAGACATCTTGCCAGCCCAAGTTTTCTTTTTTTGTTGCTGTTGTTTAATATGTGTTTGTGGGTATGTGCACATGAGTGTCCACTGAGGCCAGAGGCTTTGGATCTCTGGACCCTGTGGTCATTGTGTGCCACTGACAGAGGTGCTAGGCCCTTTGGAGCAGTGAGTGCCTTTTATCACTGAGCCATCTCTCCAGCCCATTTTGCTATTTTCTTAAGGTCTGGAACCATTTTAGATGAACTGTTAAAAATTTTCCTCCAGGCTTAGAGCTCATTTTCTGAGAGCATCTATGAAATCATTATAACTAGGCTTTTCTACTGAGTGATCCCAGAATTATAGAAATAAAGGTAAGACTAATGTGATGATGTCATAAATACAAACTTAAATTCTTGAAATTACATTTGCAAGTGTTTCAGAAGATCAGCTCCAGGTGACTGGCTTGACAGATATTGCTGACATCATTGGTGACCTTATAACTAAGAGTGGAGTGTCCAGCCACGAGCTTGGCTTAACAGAATGTCAAGCTAGAAGTATATCCAGGTAATCAATGGAAGTGCGTATATGCTAGGCATGGGGCCCTGGGTCTTGTGTATGTGTTTATGTACATATAAGCCACATCTATACACTGGGTCGTGTGGTGTGTGTGTGTGTGTGTGTGTGTGTGTGTGTGTGTGTGTGTGTGTGTGTGTGTGTGTGTGTACATACATACATACATGGTAAATACACTGGGTCATGTGTCTTATGTGCTTGAGATGATCTCAGGGCCTTGCACATGTACACTGTATCATTAAATTACTCCCCAACCTCTGAAGAATCTAATCCCCTTAAAATAATTATAGTTCAAGAATATTTAAAATTGGGGGCTGGAGAGATGGCTCAGTGGTTAAGAGCACTGACTGCTCTTCCAGAGGTCCGAGTTCAATTCCCAGCAACTACATGGTGGCTCACAACCATCTGTAATGAGATCTGATGCCCTCTTCTGGTGTGTCTGAAGACAGCTACAGTGTACTCATATACATAAAATAAATCTTAAAAAAAATCTTAGGGAATTAACATTTAGAAAAATTTCTCTATTAAAATCTCATCAAAAAAAAAAAAAAAAAAAGAAAGAAAGAAAAAGAGAAGAAAGAGCAGAGCCCACGATCCTTTCTTATTTTTCAGGATTCAGCGTCCTCCTGGCCGAGGCCCCCAAAGAACTACCGAGGAGAGGAGAGAGATTAAAGCCTGGATGCAAAGGAAGCGGAAGGAGCGGATGGCAGAGTACCTAGGTCAGCTGGCAGAAAGGAGGGGGCGGGAGCGCGACCCCTTCTGCCCCACAAGCAGCCCGGTAAGTCTGTCCAGGAAGAGCATTCTCATGGCATACAGGTTTTTCTTTCTGGCAGATATTCAAGAAAAAGATGAGTGTAATTTAGATGCATTTTTTATTGAGCAGATAGGAACGTTAATCATTTCCTGAACAAAGTATGTTAGTATATTGTGCAAACTGTGTTTTATTTAATGAATTTAAATATCGTTTTCTCTGTCAGGCTAATTAAATTAAGGCTCTGTTGTTTTAAACAAAGAGGTTGACTGGGTGTCGAGTTGGCGTTACTTCTTCACTTTCATTGGGACCCATTGGTGGCTGATGTACTCAGCTAAACAAAACAGCGAGAAGCAACATAGATCCATACAAGTAAATAAATGGTGGTGCGAGGGTGGCTCTCCGCACTCGGGGGAGGCCTGTGCTCGTAATCGAACAGTTCTTTTTAAAATTATTGTATGTGTGTGCCCATTTTGCCTGCATGTGTGTGTGTGTGCATCATGTGCCTGCCTGGTGCTCACGGCAGGCCAGAAGAGAGGGCATGGGGTCATCTGGCACAGGAGTTCCTGTAGCTGAAAGCTGCCATGTGGGTGCTAGAAATGAGACCTGGATTCTCTGGATGAGCAGTCAGTACTTGTAATCACTGAGCCATCTCAGCCTATGTAACACTTTAAGTAACCTTGTAGGTACTATTGAAACTTTCAAGTCTATTGAAGTATGTAATCAGAATCTTGACGTGTATAGGATAGATGTCTGCGTTCTCCTTTCCACTAACAGTGGGCTCTGGCCCACTGTCACTCAGATATAAAAAGCAGACATAGATTTGTGTACATTTAGAGTAAGTTAATTGTAAAGTTGGCTTTCTCTTTCTGTCATATGGGTACCAGGAATCCAACTTGGGTCTTTAGATTTGGCAGGAAATGTCTTTACTTGTTAAGCCATCTTGCTGGCCCTGACACATACATTTTGAAATTAAGTCATGCACTTTTGGAAACAAGGGCTCTCTGTTTAGTCCAGGCTAACATAAAATTCGTGATCCTGCTGCCTCAGTCACCTAAGTGCTAATTTCATGGTGTTTGAATCTAAGATTACACTTTATGCTGAGAGAAAACTTTCTCAAATATGACAGTTTTTGAACCTTTGTAAATACCAGAAGAATGTCTAGTGCCTTAATTGTTGGGACTGAACAATAATGAACTAACTGGATATTTCCTGTGCAGTTTTATATGACTTCAAGGCAGATCAGGCAAAGGCAAAAGATGAAGCGTGAGAAAGATAGGTAAGTCTGGAAGCCGTGCCCCCAACACGCTCTCTAGCTTGCTCGTTGGGATTACATAATAGGTTTCGGTCAGCAAACAGAGTGTTATGGGAAATACCATTTAAGAAAAGCTGCTTAGGTATTTGCTTTCAAATATCACTTGAGTGAATTACCATTCAGTTCTTATGACCTTATTTCTGCGGCTCCCCATACCCAGCTTGGATCCATCTGTGTCTGAAATACCTCAGAAGCCAAGTATACAAGTACCTTTATTTTGTTAGCATCATCATGTTGGGTCTTTGAACCTGGATGTCATTATGTATTCAGACTGGCCTCAAAGTAGCCATCTTCCTGCTTCAGTCTCCCAAATACAGAGACCATAAAGTGTGTGCCACAACACCGGTCTCTACAGGGACAGAGTGGTCCACTGTGCTGTCACTAGTTGTGAGAACTCCAATAAGCCAGAAGTGTTTGTAAAGCAGATGTTCCTTCTAGAAGCTTCTAGAAGTGAACAGGAAAGGGACTGAGAAAGTGACTGTAGTCTCCTGTCTACAGGTTGCAGCTGTCTAGCCACTATAGTCAGCGAATCTCTCAAGCATACCGTCTGATGAATGAACTGCTGTCTGACTCGGCACAGATAACCGCACCTGCAGAGAAACCCTTACGTCACCAACACCCCACTGCTCAGCACTACAGACGGCAGCAGGGCTCCTCTCCAGAGAGGTGAGACAGGGTCTCCTGTGTCCCAGGTTGGCCTTGGACTTGCTCTGTGGTCGATGATGACCTTGAACATCCGATCCTCCTGCCTGACTAGGACTCCACACCCTGTTTGGGCAGTGCTGGGATCCAACCCGGAGCCTTATGTGTGGAGATGCACACTAAGCCGCATCCCCAGCCCCAAGGGCAGCACTTGTGGGTCATTGTATATTCATCTGTGCTGCCTGGAGTTACACTGATAGAGGGAAGACAAAAAGTAGCTCCATAATTATGAACTCTTACAAATTTACAGACTCACCGAGGAAAAGGTAAGAAGTCATTAATGTGTTAAATTTCTAAAGCTACAACAAAGCATTTTGGAATATGTGAAGTAAGAATGTTTGGTATTTGGTCAGTTGTTTCTTCATTTTCTATGAAGATTAGCTTCTGTAATTTGCCTTTTAATTCCTCCCATCCCGCACCTGCTGTTTTCATTCAGGTAGGAGGATCCAGCCCTCCCTCCCCATCCCCACATCTCCCCTCCGACCCTGACCAGTTAGGTCCATCCAGCTGCACCCACTGCTGTAGTGCTCTCTAGTGGGTTAGACAGGAGTCCAGCGGGCAGAGGGATGCAGTGCTCTCTAGTGGGTTACACAGGAGTCCAGTGGGCAGAGGGCTGCAGTGCTCTCTAGTGAGTTAGATGTGAGTCCAGTGGGCAGAGGGCTGCAGTGCTCTCTACTGAGTTACACAGGAGTCCAGTGGGCAGAGGGCTGCAGTGCTCTCTAGTAGGTTACACAGGAGTCCAGTGGGCAGAGGGCTGCAGTGCTCTCTAGTGGGTTAGACAGGAGTCCAGTGGGCAGAGGGCTGCAGTGCTCTCTAGTGGGTTAGACAGGAGTCCAGTGGGCAGAGGGCTGCAGTGCTCTCTAGTGGGTTAGACAGGAGTCCAGTGGGCAGAGGGCTGCAGTGCTCTCTAGTG